>CM040437.1:14507452-14772452 GCA_022702705.1 Papilionanthe hookeriana x Papilionanthe teres | reverse complement strand
CGGCAGTGGTAGGTTGACATACTTTCTTCCAAGAGCACCACTTCATTCCAGAATACGTACCCGCCCAAAGAAATTTATTAAAGCATCTCTCAATAACTTTTTGAGTGGAAATCTAAACGGGTAGAACCTGTAACCCATACAACACCTGACTCTGAAGGATACTCCTAAGGACAATAATACGACCGCCAAAGGATAAGAACTTATTTTTCCAATCCATAATGCGTTTCTTGATCTTTTCAACAACCTCATCAAATTGAGTCTGTCTCATCCTACCCTTAAGCAAATGAACTCCCAAATACTTTAAGGGAAGGGCAGAAATAGTAAACCCAGTGTAGTGAGTAGGAATTCCTACCATCTACAGAATTCCCAAATTATAAATGGCACTTGGAATCGTTGAAATGTAACCCAAAAATAGCTTGAAAGTCCTCCAAAAATTGGAAAATTTTCTTAATTGAATACTTAGAAGCGTTAGAAAAAAGAACGACGTCATCCGCATAAGCTAAATGGGAAACCAACACCGTAGATTTAGAAGCATAATGGAGATCTAGTCTTCTAACGAAGAGGTCATTTAAGAGGCGAGAAAAATAATCAAAAACCAAAATGAAAATAGTGGGAGAAACAGGGTCTCCCTGTTTAATCCCACGGCCAGCACTGAAGTAGCCATGAACCTCACCATTAATAAGAATGCTATAAAGATTGCAATGAAGCCAGTTAGAAATAAGTAAACAAAAGGGGGTGAGAAAACCCCTAGCCTTGAGAACTTCCAAAATAAAATCCCAACTCATAGAATCATACATTTTGCAGATATCCAATTTAGTCACCATATTGCCCCCTACATTTTTTATCAATCTCGTGGATCATCTCTTGAGCTAACATGATATTATCAGTGATCCCTCTACCTTGGATAAACGCCGACTGATTAGGAGATATAAGAAGTTGAAGGTGAGGTTGCAACCGTTTCACAATAATTTTACTTATGACCTTATAAACGACCGACGTGAGAGAGATGGGACGAAAATGCTCCCAAGCAGTCTTCTGATTGGATTTAGGTATTAGCACAAGACTGACACTAGAAAAATATCTCCCGGGGGTTTCCCCACTAAAAAAACTTTGAATGGAAGCCACAACCTCTTTTTTAATGATGCTCCAACATTTGGTATAAAAAGTAAAGGTAAAACCATCCAGTCCCGGGGCTTTATTACAATTAATATCAGAGAAAGCATTATAAACCTCTTCAGCTGTAGGGATGCCACAAATATCTAAACCCTCAGTCAAATACCTGACATCGTTAAAGAGATGGGCCTCCAGGCTACCGAAAGTATCCTGAGCATGGAATAAATTGGTGAAATACTTGACAGCACTTTCACCAATCTCCTTACTCTCAGTGATCCAACTCTCATTGTCCCCATGAATACGAACGATGGTATTACTGGCCCTAAGACTTTTGATACATGCATGAAAGTACTTAGTATTTCTACCCCCTTGCGAAAAATTAACCTCCCTAGCTTTTTGTTGGAGAAATTCTTCCTCCCAAAGGCAGGCTTCAACAAATCCTTATGCGCTTCATGTAAATTGGGAACCAAATCCGTAGAGGATTCATCCAACTCCTGTAGTACCCTCACCCTGATATCCGCCTTAGTCACCCTAACGTGAATATCGCCAAAAACCTCCCAATTCCAAGTTTTAAGAGCGAAAGCCACCCTTTTATGAAGTTTCCAAAGATGAAACCAAGCATTACCAATGTTGGGAACCTGCCAATTATCCGCGATGATTTTAAGAAATCCATCATGCTTAGCCCAGGCATTTAAGAATTGGAAATGATACTTAGCATTATGTTTGAAAAAATCAAACGATAACAGAAGAGGTTTATGATCTGACCCAGAACTACTAAGATGTTGCACCTGGGTATATCCATAAGAATGAATCCACTCCTGATTCGCGAAACATCTATCTTGACGTTCGAAAAGCTTGCCTCTTTTCCAAGTAAATTTGGAACCAACATACCCCAAATCAGACACCCCAGCTTCCACCATGGCTTCCCCAAACTTATACATCAAAGAAGAGTTGAGACGATTTCCACCCCTCTTTTCAGAGTTATGCATAACCATATTGAAATCACCACCTAACACCCATTTACCGCTGATTGTGGTACCAATTGTGATAATTTTGTTCCAAAGATCATACCTTGCATGGGTGAAGGTGCTAGCATACACAAAGGTTAACCAACCAGAGAAATCATCGAAAGAAAAATGGGAATAGACAAATTGTCTGTCATCAACGCGATTTCCATAGAAATATGCTTCCGCCAAAAGACCCAAATTTTATTAGAAGAGTTACAAAAATAAGAAAATTGCTTAAAGCTACTAAGGATACGATCCGGAGAAGCAATCAAAGGTTCCAAATTACAAAAATATAAATCTTATGGATCCTCGTGAACATTTTCAATCTACCAAGGGAATGAGGATCCGTGATTCCCCTGATATTCCAAATCAAAACATTAACCATTTATAGACAATGAACCCTTTCTAGATGAGCTAGTCCGAGTATGTCTACTTCCCCCTTCTGAATAATAATGATTCCCTACGTCAAGACCTTGGCCCATCCCAGGATTAGCCAATTCATAACTACCTTTTTTCCTTCTTCGACGTGGCTTTTGCACCTGCCATTCCTCTCCCAGGAGGTTAGATGCTTCCTCTAATTGGTGAGAGTCAACCTCTCCCCCTAGACTTACCTGCCGCCGTAAAGTGCCAACACCATGGGAAGGCCCAGGTTGAGGACGAACACTCACACCCAGACACTTCTCGATATGTTAATCCACATCAAGCGTCACAACGATATCCAAAGCTTGACCAAGATACTCCTCAGCAGGAGTAGGGTCCAACATTGTCATAGTGACACCATGCCCCAAATGAACTGGAGAGGACAGGGCATCCTCAACAGGAGCCAGGGTAATAGTAGGAGGTTCGATGTCAACGAATCCAGTATCCTAGGGCGTAATCGGGATGGGGGAAGGAATACGAGCTTCAATTAGTAGGGCATCCTCAACAGGAGCCAGGGTATCGAATTCAATGTTACCAGTATCCTGGGGCACAATCGGGATGGGGGTAGGACTATGAGGTTCAATGTGAACAAGTCCGTTGCCCTGGGCCTCAATCGCGGTGGGGGTAGGAAGAGTATTGTCAACATTTCTATTACCCTGTGGCTCAATCAAAACAGGATCTTGAGATGAAACAGGACGTTGAACAACAGAAGTACGCAAATGTGGGTGCAATCTATAACAAACCGAATTGCTATGTCCGAACATCCCACAGTGAGAGCAATACTTGGGGTGTGGCCCCATAACAATTGTTTGCCAATAGCCTAGATGAGGAGGGCCAACCCAAATCTCATCTGGACAAGGTTGGGTAATATCCCGTTCGACTAGCACAGAGGTTTTGAGATGATTAGAGGTATCAAGAGTAGGGTTATCCACCCTGAGGGGTTTACCACAAGCCGAAGCAATCATGTAAACAGTCTCATAGTTAAATAGATGAGCTTTTAAACCTGGGAATTTAACCCAAACAGGAATAATCGGAGATTCCGATTTCAGGTCAAAATCAACCGTCCACTTTAACAATTTCATAAAACGATTTTCAATTTTTAGAACTTTGAGGGCAAAAATTCTAGTGTAATCAGCATCATTCGA
This sequence comes from Papilionanthe hookeriana x Papilionanthe teres, assembly GCA_022702705.1. NCBI lineage: Eukaryota > Viridiplantae > Streptophyta > Magnoliopsida > Asparagales > Orchidaceae > Papilionanthe > Papilionanthe hookeriana x Papilionanthe teres. Next base: position 14,768,767 of record CM040437.1, on the reverse strand, counting down.
AAGCTGAATAAGGATGTGACGCCAATCTAAGCGGCCCACCTTCCAATTACCAGAAAGTTTAAGAGAATCAAAATGTTTACGGATCAAATCAAGTTTAGGATTTCCATAAGAAAACTTCCCCACCAGATAATAGCGACATGATAAAGAAAGAGAATTAGTTTTGGCCTCAGTATAGAACAAAGCCGGCTTTCCTTTCTTCCTTCCAAGCTTTTTAATGTAAGTGAAGCCCCCTCCCGCCTCAAGTGCATCATGGAAAGCCTGTGGGAAATAGCAAGAGCGGCTGCCGCCTCCAGAGGTAAAACCTTCAGTGACTGCCGCCGCATAAGACAAGGCCATCCCTCGCAACACCACGGGCACAAAAACAGATCCCAAATATGGATCTAGGAGGCCACAAGAAATCAGAAAGCCAAAAATGCAATCAAAACTAAAATAAAGCCAGAAACTAAGAGATCCAATCTTAAAATGCAAGCCTAAAATCGGTAAAACGCACAATAAATGAGATCCGAAAACCAAACTACAAAAACAGAAGCGAGAGAGAAGAAAGGGGAAGAAGTCACCGGCCGCGAAGCTTGAAGGAGATCATCCATGGCCGAAACCTAGGAAGCCGTCGCCCAGATCGTCTCCTGCGCCTCCTCCTCCACTCCAAACCATCACAGATGTTATTTATGTGTGTGTGTATATATATATATATATATGTATATGTGTGTGTGTGTGTGTGTGAGTGTGTGTGTGTGTGTGTGTGTGTGTGTGTGTGTATATATGTGTGTGTGTGTGTGTGTGTGTGTGTGTGTGTGTGTGTGTGTGTGTGTTTTATATTTTTCCTAAATCTATGTATACCATGTTGGCGGCTATGGGAGTTACTCTGCTAGGGTTTGGACTGTGATGGAGTTTGCTTGGCGGCGGCTGGCTCTCCCTGGTGGTATTTTCCGGGTGGTAAGTTCTTTCAGAAGACCAGGTAAGGGTGGTGTCATCAGAATTGGTGGCTGGTTGTGTTTTTGCTTTTTCGGGCTAAGTGTTTTTGATTTTGAAACTACTGTTCCATAGGCTATGCGTTGTGGTCTCTTTTTGTGCTTCAATGGTAGGGGGTATTTCTGTTAGTGCTCCCTTTTCCTATGCTGCTGCTGTAAGCAAGGGAACTCAGATGCTGAGAAAAGATGATAACTTGATTTTTCCTCAATGTCTGCATGATGCTGCAGTAGACAAATCTGCTTGCCAGTTTATTAGGTCGTTGGGGTCTAAGGAAGGTAAACCTGCCATGATTTTCACCTCTCAGGAGATGCAAGTCTTAGCTGAAGCTGTTAAATTCACAATAGTGGGTCAGTTCCAATTTGGGCACCCAAAAATGGAACTTGTTAGTAAGCAGTTTGAACAGCTCAATTTCTTAGGCCAATGGAAGCTGGGGGTTATGGATGGAAGACATCTTCTTATAAGGCTATCTAAGGAAGAGGATTATGCTAAACTTCTGGGAATGCAAAGTATGCTGATTGCCAACTCTACTATGAAGCTCATCAAATGGTATCCTGGATTTGATCCTGCCAAAGAACCCCTTTTGAAACCATTATGGTTCACCCTCCCTAACCTTCCTATCCAACTATGCCACACCCATGCCATATTCCAGATTAGCAGGGCTTTGAGGGCACCTCTTAGGGTTGATTCCCCCACTCTTGAGATGGAAAATCCTGCAGGAGCCAGAGTCCTAGTGGAGAGAGATGTATCACTTCCTTATATTGAAAAAATATGGATTACCACCTCATATGATGGGGATGGTTTCTGGCAAGAAGTGCTCCTTGAACATAACCAACTATTCTGTCAAAATTGCAGAATGTTTGGCCACTCTCTAGAGAAATGCTATAGATTAAAACCCCCTATTAGAAGGAGAGAAAAAACCAAAACAGTGGAGAATACAGCTACCACATCCATTATGGAAATATTAGCAGTACAACAGCAGGAGATCTAAGAGGCAGCTTCTCTGGGTCTTGCTGCAAATGAGGGACAGGCAGTAGAGAACCCAAAGAAGACATTAGAGTTATCATCTGACAATGCTGAATTAGAAAATCAAGCACAAATCTCAACTACACAAGAATTGCTACAGGAGAATATTCCCTCTGTCACACAGATGGATTTAGTTCAGAATAAAATGGAATCAGATTGGAAGGAACAAAAAACCAGAAAAAACAAAGAAAACTACCACTGATTTGCAGTGTTCCCCATCTGCTGAAGAACTAAAAGGAAAGAATACTGCCTCCCCTACTGGACCAAGAAGAGGTAGATCTAGATCCAGGTCTATTTCTGCTCAACCCTCACCACACCTCCATCCACCAGATCCAAATTATGTTTAATTTCATCTGCTAGAACATAAGGGGTGTTGCCGACCCCCAATCTTTCAAAAGATTAGTTCATTTATATAAAAAGCATAAACTTTCGTGTTTGGTACTTTTGGAACCCATGGTACAAAAACCCCAACATAAAATCCTCACCAGGTTTCCTGGGTGTTCCTTTTTTGCTAACTCCACTAATAAGATATGGATCATTTGTAGAAATGAAATCCAGTGGAAGGTGATTGTTGATCACCCCTAGCTGATTCACATGCACTGCTCTTTTAGCAGCAGTAAATTTGCAGCAACTTTTGTTTATGCTGGTTGTACCAAGTCAGCTAGAACCGAGCTATGGCAAGAAATTCACAAAATCAGCACTCTGGAAGTCTCCAGTTGGATTGTGGCTGGAGATTTCAATAGTATTGCCTCTACTAATGAAAAGTTAGGGGAAGATCACCCAACCTAACTAAACTCACTGAGTTTAATGACAATATCCAGAAGGCTGCCCTTTTTGACCTGGGATTTCAAGGTAACAAGTTCACCTGGAGAAGAGGCAAAATTTGGGAAAGGTTGGATAGATTTTTGGCCAACAGTGCTTGGCATCAAAACTTCCTCGACACCACCATCAATCATCTGAATTTTGCAAGATCAGATCATAGACCATTAATTGTGTCTATCACTTCACCCACTCTTCAAACCTCCCCTACCCCATTTAGATATTTAAATTTTTGGTCTTCTCATCACAATTTCCAGTCTCTCATTTCTCAACACTGGACTGGGTGTTCTCATTCTAACCCTTTCATAAGGTTACAGCTGCTACAAGTAAAACTTGCAGGTATTCTCAGAAAATGGAGTTGGGAATGTATTGGTGATCTCTTCCATTGTGTCAACAAGGCTGAGGAGGAAGTTGCTAATTTGGAAGCTGCTTCTCAGATTGATGATTCTAAATATGGTTCTCTTATTGCTGCTCAAGAAAACCTCCTTACATTACTTAATTGGCAAGAAAATTGCTGAGGCAGAAGGCAGCTTGCATTAAATTCAAAGAAGGGGACAGAAATACAAAATTCTATGCAATGCCATTCACACCATTGAAAATGATCAGGGAGTAGTGCTCAGGGACAATGCTGAAATTGCTGAAGATGCTGTCAATTATTTCCATAAACTCCTCACTTACTCATCTACTACCAGACCAACAATTGATAACGGTTTTTCGTGGCCGATCATCAATTCACCAACATCAACTTGATCGACACACCATCTCGTGAGGAGATATGGGAAGCCCTTAGCTCCATCGATCGGTCCAAAGCCGCTGGTCCCGATGGCTATAATGCGGACTTTTATAGAAAGACATGGGCAATTTGCAAGGGGAGGTTACTCGTCGTCGTTCGTAGCTTTTTCGTGGTAATGAGCTACCAAGCTACTTCCATGCTTCCACCACTGTGCTCATACCCAAGAATGATGCTCCAAAGACCTGGAACCAATACAGGACTATTAGCCTCACAACTGTAATAAGCAAAATTATTAGCAAAATTCTTGTGGGAAGACTTCAACCCCTACTTGATAAAATTATAAGCCCCAGTCAGTCTGCTTTTGTTAAAGGCAGACTTATTGCTGAAAATGTTCTCCTTGCACAAGAGTTGTTGCTTGATCTGGACAGACCTTGTAGGGGGGAAATATCATTTACAAACTTGATATAAAGAAAGCTTATGACTCTATTGATTGGAATTTCATCCTTCAAGTTTTGCATGCCAAAGGTTTCACTGATGGTTTATGTCAACTGATTAAAAGATGGCTGCTACATAACCATCACTCAATTCTTATCAATGGGAACTGTTGGGGTGGGTTCCAAGCTACCGGGGGTCTGAAACAAGGGGATCCACTATCTCCTACCATCTTCATCATTGTTATGAACTATTTCTCAAAGTTGCTGGAGACCAAGGTCACTTCCTATCCATATGCTGGAGACCATCACAAATCTAACATGGCTATTTCCCATTTGATGTATGCAGATGATATAATGCTTTTCTCCAGGGCTTCTAAACCTGTTGTTAAAAGAATATATGAGTGTCTGACGCACTTTCAACAAATCTCTGGCCTCCAATTCAACCATATTAAATGTGAGGTGATCTGCCCCAAGCACATTCCCCTAACAGCTCTCATTGGATCACTCAATTCACTGGATTTACTAAAGCCCAGCTCCCTCTGAAATATTTAGGGGTGATGCTAATCAAAGGAAGATTCAAGCAAGTTCAGTTTGATGAAATTATTGGGAAACTTAATGCACAGCTTTCTAATTGGGCAAACTCTTACCTTTCCTCTGGGGGGAGAATTACCCTTCTGGCTAGCATACTAACCACATTCCCATCTTATATCCTCTAGATGACTTGCATGAAAAAAACCTCCAGACTCCAGATTGAAAGAATTTTCAACAGGTTCCTTTGGTTAGGGCAAAAGGAAGCATATCCACTGAGCTAGTTGGCAGAAACTGGCTATACCTCAGGAAGCTGGAGGCCTGGGCTATAAAGGGCTGGAACAGCTGCAGAGGGTGAATTTTTGCAAGCTTTGGATTCTCTTTAGACAGCAGAATTCTCTTTGGGCTAAATTCTTGAAAGGTAAATACTGCAAGGATTCCCAACCATCTTCAGCTCAGATTAAACCTGGAGTATCAAGGATCTGGAAACATATGGTAAGAAACAAGGAGCTTGCTGAATCTCTTTTCCTGTGGGAGCTGGGCAAGGGGGACATTCTTTTTTGGCAAGACAGGTGGTGCCCAGGTGAGATGTTGATTGCTTTACCTAATACTGCAAAAACTCAGTTTTCAGTTGCTACTTGCTGGGAGGGAAAAAGCTGGTCTGACCATAAACTTCAACAATTCTTGGAGGAAGATTCTGTTAGACAAATATCCAATATCCATTTTGACAGATCTCTCCCTGATAAAATCATTTGGAATTCTGGTAGGCAGCACTCCCTCACCAAACACATTTATCAACAGATTTATAACTGGACTCCTGCCAGTTGGGGTAAGGTGATATGGAACAGGTTCCTCACCCCTTCCATGTCTTTTATGATATGGAGAGTTTTCCATAAATGCATCCCCACTGATGACATTCTAAAGTTGAAAGGCTTAAGGGGACCCTCCAGATGCTGTTTGTGTGGCAGCCATGATGAAACAATTCAACATCTTTTTTTCTCATGCTCTTTTTCTCAGAGAGTTTGGACTGGTATTTTAAGTTGTTTGAACATCAACACTCTAATGTTGGATCAGCGAGACCCGAGGGTGTGCCGGAAATCATGGCAAAAGACCAAGGGTGGTCGTATTCCTTTTATTGTAGCTTGGTTCATTTGGATGCACAGGAATGGGGTGAAATATGAGGACAAGGTCAGTCGGGCTGACTTGGTGATTGCCAACTGCAAATCCTTCATTTCCAAATTGATCACTCTCAAGAAGTTTCCCAACATCTTAAATGCCCCCCCGACCATCCTAAACAGACCAAAATTATCCTCATATATTGGAAGGCTCCCAGTCACCCCACCCTTAAAGTTAACCCAGATGGTGCTTTCAGAAATGGAAATGATGGTATTGGTGGAATCTTCAGGAACTATAAAGGAAACTACATATGTTACTTTTAATCTCCCATCATGGCTGCTGACCCACTGGAGGCTGAATTGGCAGCAGTTTTTTGGGCAATCTATATTGCTGCTCATAACAGTTGGACTAATATTATAGTGGAGGGAGACTCCAACACCCTTATTCAATATATGCAACAAGATCTTGTACCACCCTGACATCACTCCCAATGGGTTAACAAATTAAAGGCTTTCACATCTCAGCTGTCTATCCATTTTAATTTCATTCATAGGGAAGGCAACAAGCCTGCCAACTGGGTTGCCAAAGCAGCCCTCTCTGACCAGGAAGTTAAAATCGCCTACATCCCACCACCTCAGCTGAAATTTCTCTTGGAAGCAGATGTATTCCAGGCCCCTCATTTCAGGATTGTTGAGGAGTGAAGCTTCTTCCTCCTCAGCCATAGCTGGTTATTGGTCTCACTTTTACCCTTTGCAGGGTGATCTCATCGTATTTTGGTTATTGTTTTTCTCTTTGGGTATACTTAATGGTTGGTATATGTATACTTTTGCTTTTTGGTGTGTGTACGGCTTATTTTTGGGTTATGTGTTTTGTTTTGAAAAGAGGTCGCCTACAGAAATTGTCGGCGAATTCTTAATCTAATTAGATAAAGAATTTGAAAAGTAGTATTTGATTTTGAAAATAATTTTTAAATTTGAAAATTTTAAGATATGAAATCAAACTGATCTCACATCCCGAATAGTTTATATAAACGAGCGCCGCACTACAAACCGTGTATCTATCCCGAAGAATAGACACTACTCGCTTGATAATGAGGCTCGATTAAATAAACTAGTAGAAGTTCGTGACATCCGTTTGGTCCGCGAACCAATTTTATAAGCCGACAAATTCCCCGTTTAATATGAAAACATTAAACAGGGTTTATATTACCTGGGTTCTTAAAATTCCCTATAAGGGCAAGCCCCTATAGTTAAATACATCTTAAGTGACGGGAATCACCTAAGAAAACTCTCGATAATAATCAGTAGTTCTGCTCTCAAGAATTTCAATGTTTAAGTCTTCAAGGGATTGAATTTTGGAATTTCGATAGGGAATGGATCAAATTTGGAACATTTTGTTTTGGGAATTCAAAGGAAGAAAGGTAGGAGAAATTACGGATTCGAAGCGAACTTCGGTAATTTCCCGACTATCCTATTGTTTGGCTTGAATTTAGGAAAGTCCAAATGTTTATGTAATGTTTTGATCTTGCCAATTTTAATTAATTAGGACTTATATTCGTATGATAAAATCATACAAATAGCCTTGAAGATGTGAGGGTTTATGTCGTACCAAACGACTACCTCGGAGTCCTAAGACCGGTTAGGGCTTAATTTACATGATATGATCATGCAAATGCCTAACGAAGAGTTGAGGATTTATGTTGCACTAGTGCAAACTACCTCGAAGTCCTATGGCTTGGTTATTTAATTCTAAGAAAGTTTCTTACAAGTAGACTCGAGTTTCATTGATGACGATGGCCGTGCTCGCCCACCATGCTCCGAGCTCCTCGTCGTTGTAGTGGTTTAATTTTAGAAGTCATAAATCGAGGAGATGAGAGAAGTGTTTTGGTTTAGAGAAAATCTTAAAATCCAGGTGTTTTTAATATTTTAATTAAACAAATCTTAAAGTTGATTATAACAACACCTGGTTACGATCCCACGGTTCCATCCTTCCGGCATCGTTATTTTTATCGGATTCACTTAGTCCGGATGAATTTGCTAAACTCAACTCGAATGAGTTCCACACTTTCATTTAGACCGTGGGAAATCCCGTTAGCAACACGTAGGTTACATCATCCGAGGTATTCCCGATCATCCAACAAGACGTTTTAATTTAGTTGTAGTTGTAGTTTTGTTGTTCTGTTTGTGATTAAATTTTGAGTTGTTTTATATTTTGAAATGTTGTGGCGATGAATTTTATATTGCAATGACTTTTAATTTAGTTTTGGTTTCAGTTTTAGGGACTATCCTAAAGGTGTAGGTTTTCATGCAACAGTTGTTTATCATGCAAGAAAAGTAAGTGCAATGCGATTAAATAAATTGAAATAAAGTAAATTGCAATAAAATAAAAGCGTACCTGGAGGGTCTTCCCGTCATCCCAAGCTGCACTTAAAACACAGTTAGAATATTTAAGCATTTAAAGTAAGTTCCTAGGTAAAGCTAAGGGAAGGGTTATGGTTTTCTACCAAGTTCCTAATCCTATAGCTAGTCATTTTCTATGACGTCTAGGTTCTCGTATTTTGGTTCGAGGACGATTTTCTTCATCAAAGAACAATTAAGTTCAATTGTTCTTATAAATATCCTATCATATCGAGGAAGTGCTTAAGACGAATCTTAAACATCTTTTCAATATTTCTAGGATTGTTTTAAGTCCGAATGAATTTAATTATACAAATGAATTAATCGTCCGAGGATTCAAGTTTTGTTGTTATCTTGCTCAGTGAACTAGGACATTTAAATATCCTATGAATGAAGTAACACTTCATTTAACACTCCTTTTAAGAGTTACGACATCACGAGCTTTCGAGGGCAAATTGATGTTCAAGTGATTTATGATTTAATTTTAGTTAATGGATTTAAGTTTGGAATAGTGTTCAAGTTGTTTTGGATTTATTTTTTCTTAGGTGATGTTATATTTAATTTAATTTAATTTAATTTAATTTAACTTAATTTAATTTAATGTGGTTTAATTTAATTTAATTTAAGTTAATTTAATATAATATGATTTAGCTTAATTTAATTTAATTTGATTTAATTTAATTTGATTTAGTTTTAATTTAATTTAATTTAATTTAATTTAATTTACTTTAATTTAATTTAATTTTTAATTTGATTTAATTTAATTTTTAATTTTATTTAATTTAATTTAATTTAATGTGTTTTAATTTAATTTAATTTAATTTAATTTAATTTAATTTAATTTAATTTAATATTTTATTTTAAAAGGGTTTGCTTTAAATAATTTAACTTTAACTTAATTTAATGATTAAGTCTTTTAGCATTTTAAATCTTAAACTTGGATTATCATTTTAATTAGGAATTAAATATTATTGGGATGATTAATTTAGAGATTCTTCAATTAAAGAATAAATCTCTTCCTAATAATATCCCTATTTTAATAATTCCAATTTTTTCATTATTCTTCCAAATTTAATTAATTATTTTATTAAGGTTCATTTTAATTATTTTTGAATTGTTTAATAAGTTTCTACCCTTTTAATTATTTAAATTCCAATCATCCAAATCAGATTAAGATCAAATATTTTACTCTTTCATTTTATTAAGCCTAAAGTTTTAATTAAGGGTTAAAATTTTAATTATCATTTTGCCCTTCAAGCTTAATAATTTCATAACTCACTAAATTGAGCTCAAATGAATTTGAAATTTTTATGTGACTTCACTCATATGTCAATGAAGACATTAGAGGAGAAAATGTGATTTTTCTGTATTTAATTTATTTATGTAATTATTTTTGGTGGAAAATAGGGATTTCCAAGGAAAATTTAATAATATGACCAAGAGAAAGTTTCTTTCTTAAGAAAATTATGGGACATTCCTAATGACCAGAGGACCACTTGGACCAATTTTGGTGATTTTTTGAATTATATTCTTTTTATTATAATTATTTTGAGTTTTGGAGTATTAATTAATTTAAAAATAAAATAAAGGTTGAAAAATGAATTTTATATTTTTCAAAAATCTCTCTGATATCAAGGAAATCAGAGAATCAATTTTTACAATTTTCTGATTTTTTTTTGATTTATTAGAATTATTTTAGTGGAAATGCTAGAAAATACATTTTTTTTAATTTTAAAATTACCTTAGGGCTTTAAAATTTAATATCTCATCATAGAGACTTAATAAAAATATGGGATTTGTTCCTAAGTGATTAAAATTTAAAATGTGACATTATGGTGAATTTTATTATTTTTGTGATTTTTATTATTTTTTTAATTATTAAAATATTAAAATAATGCAAAAAATCAACTTTTTAGAAAATTGAAATTTTAATTTTCTTAAATTCCCCTAATATCAGAGAGGCTCCAAAACCAATTTGGTAAATTTTTGACAAGTATTTTGAAAGTTATGAATTTTTAAAGTTTAAATTAGCTAAATGGCTTAATCAACCCATTTGATAGTGCTAACCAAACCCAATCGACTTCAAACTTTTATGGTGGGTTCCTCTCGATCCTAAAGGTCAGTGGAGAATTGATTTCAAGTCAATTTGATGCATGATTAGCTCTAATTAATTAAAGACCTATTTTGGGTGTTTAAGCCAATTAGTGGTCATTCCAAGTGGATTAATTCAAAAGCTATTTTTCCTAGGGTCCTCTGGTCATAAGAAACATCACCAAATTTTCCTAGAATTTATTTCACAACATGCTAATTATTGGATTTAAAATACTCAAAACAGTAACATGAATTTGAAAAATCAATAACTTCTCATAGGGATGACCTCTGACTTTGGAAAATTCAGAGAATGTTCCCAAATTTAGATGCTTCAAAAGCCCTATGGTCTCATGCCATGGTGAATTTCCTATATGCATGGAGAATTAAAACAATGCTGAAAGTAAATAAATCATTAAAAATAAAATACTTAATGAAATTAAATGATTTCTTTTCCACATTATTCTCCTCTGTTCACTGAGCAAGAGGGTATTTTTATTTTATTTTTCTGATTTTTCTACACAAAGTTATGCATTTTTGAAGTTTAGGGAATTAAATAAATCAGAAAATCCCTATTTTTCTATTTATCCGAGTCGGCGCGGCGTCAACCTTAGCATCTCCGAAGCGCCGCGTGTCGTCTTCTGATTCGGCGCCGCTAGCTGACTCAGCGCTCCAGGGCTCCGCGGTTCACGTACCATCGCACTGTCCGGCTCAATCCAGACCGTCCGCTCGATACACGCTCGATCCGACGCGCTCCCGGCCATCGTCTACGACCGGTGTGCACCCGTGACCGTCAACCTTCTAACCCTAATTTCTCACTCGATTCTCAACGGATTTTCGTGTTCTTATGCTCTATGGATTCGTCTCGAGGAGACGAACACATCCATACGGTAAACATGTATTTAAATCGACTCAAATTAAAAGGAGAATCTCTAGAAGCTCGGGAAGAAGAGTGAGTCCATACCTTTGCTCGCAGAAGTGAAGCTTCGATCTGAGAGTTGTGTCACCTTCGATTGGGTCCAAGTAAGCTCCAGATGAAGTCCCTTGGCCTGGTGAATTGTCTAGCTATGAAAGTGACCACAACCGATCACAAAGCTTGGAGTCTGGAAGCAATGGCTGGCCTGGAGAGGGGGCTTTTGGTGGTAAACTTCTTCTCTTGGTCTGGTGAAGGTGTAGGACCAATCAACTTGGGAATTGGCTCACTGTGGAGAAGTGTCCTGGTTTTGGGCTTGGATTTCAACTCTGAAATTGAGCTCACGGAGAGGAAATGGCAGGGGGATTTCAGTGGGGATCAAGTTCTCTATGTGTGGGGAGTAGTCTGGAACAATTTTGGCAGAGTTTCCTTAAGGTTTGTTTCAGCACCTCTCATGGCCGAGAAGGGGTGGTGTTTAAATAGGAGAGGGCGGAGGGCTCCCTGTGGGGAGTTAGGGCTTGGGATCGACCTGCTTCGGCAAGAGAAGAACAAGCTTACAATGGCCACCGGGATGGGGCGGCTCAAGCAAGGTGGAATTCCAAAGTTTGGCTTCTCCCCATGTCTCGGCCATGGAGTTTTCCTGCGACCCGGGCGGCTGGCCGCAGGCAAGGGTCACCATCTCGACCGAGGAGGTCGTGGCTTCGGCAATGGTGAAGTCAATCGGCATTAGCCATGTGTAAAGGTGTTCGGATTAAAATGGAATGGAGATAAGGTCACTTTGAGTTCAAATGGGTCAACCCACCATTTTGGGCTTGGTGCACCCTTCCAAGCTCTGATTTTGGGCTGGGAGGATCATGTGAGTCAACCTACCAAAGGTAGTGAAGTCCACATCAAAGATTAGGTGACAAAGTGTGGTTTAGAGTGTATCATGTTTAAGGTAAAAAGGGCTTAAGAAAGGTTTAAGAAAGAGATCCCTTCTCTTGCCATTAGTGGTTTGGTGAGGTGGAAAGTGGATTCCATGGCTCTCATGGCTCCAATGGGGCTCATGCATGGTTTCATGGCTCACCTTTGGCTTGGGGAAAAGCCAAGTCAATTTCATGGAAATGGGTTTAAGGAAATTTTGGCATGTTGATGGGAATTTGGCATATGGCTTGATTTGGAACCATTTGATGATTGATTTGAACTTAGGGATGATTTTAATTAAGGGTATGATGATAAGAATTTGTCATATGGGCCTTGGCATGAAGTTTGGGCTTTTAGGAAGGTTTAGGAAAGTGGGCTTTTGGTTTGGAAATAAATTTATGGATGGGAAATTTGTGAAGGATTGGGCTAAACAAATGTTGGGTTTAGCTAATGGATGTGTCATGAGTGATTTGAAGCAAGTTGGGAGTGATTTGGGTTTGATTTGGGTTGAATTTGGGCTTCCTTTGGTGAATGGGTCAACATAGGTCAAATTGGGCTAACTTGGGCCAATGTTGGGCTAGGGTTGAAATTGATGTAAAATAAATGTTGGGAAATGTTTATGGGAGTGTTTCAAAGAGGTTTTGGCTTTGGTTGGGTCTTGATTTTGGGGTTTGGGCCTATATGTGCTAGGTTTAGGTGTAGGCCCATTTAAGGGATTATGGCTTTGGGTTGAATTTGAGTGGGGTTTGGGTCTAAATTTTGAGCAAATCATGTTAGTGTTTTGTTTATGGGGATGTTAAGGAAGGTTTAGAAAAGATTTGGGGTTAATTGGAGTTGAATTGGGTGAGTTTGGGCTAAGTTTGGGTCATGGGTCCAAATTGGGCTTTAAGGCCAAAAGTGAAATTGGATCCAAATGTCAATCAAATTGGACTTGGATTTGGTCTAGATTGGTGTTGGGGATGTTGAATTTGAAGTTTAGAATTGAATTGGACCAGAATTTGGGTCAATTGGATAGGTTTGGTTTGACATTGGGTTCACTTTGGGTTAAAATGGGTCAAATTGGGGATTTTGACAAAAGTGGGGTAAATTGACAAAATTGGCCCATGGTGTAGTCGAACAAAATGAAATAGGGAATATTTGAGATTTTCTGGAATTTTCTGGGAATTTTCTGAATTTTTGGATTTTTTTGGCTAAGAGGGGCATTTTGGGTATTTGGAGGGTATTGGGGGTATTTTTGGAATTTTTGGTATTTTTGGCTATGGATGATCAATTTGATTGGTGAGGAAATGTTTAGGATTGGTCTTGAGGATTTTTGGGTGATTTAGGTGATTTTGCAAATTTTGGGTGGTTTCAGGTATTGGCGTAGAGGTAGGCGGGTGTAGGGTCCTGGGGTCAAAAATTGAAAATTTGGAAAATTGAAGCTTGGGTGAATGTAAGTGGAATGAAATCATTTTGGCTGAGCCATGAAGCCACATCAAGCCCACATGAGCCATGAAGGGACTCATTTGAGGCACCCATTATGTTGTTCCTAACCCTGCTTGCTGAGGGCTTAGGGGTTAAAGACCATCCATGTGAATCACTCGCATGAGTTAGGAGGTCAAATTGGATATGGGTGTAGTTTTAGGAGGTGTGTGTGAAAATGTAGTGTATAGGTGTAGTGTGTGTGTAAGTCGACCCTTCACTGCACTGAGCCACCTGCAGGCGATCCTGAGGCCAAAGAGTCCTATAGGAACTCATCCTTTAAACTTCCACATTTGATTTCAACCCTCTAGGTGATTAGGGGTTTACAATCAAGTTTGTGGAGTTTGCAGGGAGTTAAGAAGTGGTTTGAATTTCTAAGTGGTGGGTCCCAATTCTAATCCTCTAGGATAGTCAAAGGAAAAGCCTAAGGCTAGATCCTAAGTACTAAAAAGAAGGAGAGAAGACCTCATCAAAAATGAGGTCAACAATGTGAAGTTGTACTGGGTTATGTTCTGGTCCCAATGGGGCAGCATCATTGTAACTCCATTTTTTGATTAACATGTAAGGAGTATTGTTTGCTCCTTTAAACAATAAATATATATATATATATATATATATATATATATATATATATATATATATATATATATATATATATATATATATACTGCGTGTGTGTGTGTGTGTGTGTGTGTCTACATATATATGTGTGTGTGTGTGTGTGTGTGTGTGTGTGTGTGTGTGTGTGTGTGTGTGTGTGTGTGTGTGTGTGTGTGTGTGTGTATATATATATATCTTCATATTAACATGTAAGGATCCACCGAGCCCTTCTTTTTTAATATATATATATATATATATGGAGAAAAGAGCAAAAAGCTCCCTACTTGTTAATCAGGAAGTAAAAATCTGAGGTGTACAAAAACTTACCTCAGATCAAAATTAAGGAAAACAAAATAGAAAAACCCAAGGAGACTTCCTATCCCAAAGTCCCCCCAACAAAACAACTTTGAGACTCACTAACCAAAGAAAACAAATAATAACACTATCCCTCCCCGAAAATTTTCTACTCCAAGTTGAGAAGATTGCAACAGATATAAAGAGCCAAAGAAAACATAAGAGTAGCCAAGATGTCAAACTACTCTGAAATAAGGTGCATTCATTCTATCTGATTCCATAAGAAAGTATAGCTGGGATGGGGGGTCAGAGGAGACAGAAACTTGCTGTGAATGATTGGCTTTCCTGGCAAGCTAATTTGCCGGCCTATTTCCTTCTTTAAAAATGAACTCAAACTTGATATTGAAATTCTGGGAGAGAGCTTTATTTTTGTTTATCCAGATAGAATGGTGCCAAGGTGGGTGAGAGATATTCTACATGTACTGTAATAGAATTGCTGAATCGCTTTCCACAATTAAAGAATGCCACTGAAAAGAGTTAGCTAGCTCAAGGGCCCAAAAAATTGTAACAAGTTCAGAAACAAGAGCATCTTCAGCAACAATAGGTGTCTGGAAGAAACAGTGACATTTACCATTATGATTCCTGAACACACCCCCACAGCCAGCATCCCTATCAGTGAAAGACCCATCAGTGTTGACTTTGATAAAGGGGTGTGTTGGAGCTTTCCAGTAGATGAGAATAATTTTAGACAGTTTAGGGAGATCATTTACAGGGTTCTTAAGTATGTTAGGGAACTTTTTCAGTTAGATGAGCTTGGTTAAGAAAGAATGGCAGTTCCCCACAACAGTTAAGACTCTACATGTCTTGTCTTCATACTTCACACTGTTTCTATGCATCCAAATAAACCATGCAATGATAAAAGGAAAGTCTCCCACCTTTGCTTTCTTCCATGAAATCCAACAGTTATGAATATCAGCCTAATCAAGGAGGAGAGTGTTGATGTTGATAAGATTAATGACTCCCTTCCACACCTCCTGAGAGAAGCTGCATGCAAAAAATAGGTGCTGTAAAGATTCAGCATTAGTCCCACAAAGACAACACTTGGAAGGCCCTCTGATCCCCTTTAGTTTGAGTATATCATTAGTGGGAGGCAGGTTATGTAACATTATCCAGCAAAAAAATGACATTGAGGGTGAGGTACTTGTTCCTGATATTCCTACCCCACATGCAGGGAGGCCAATCATAGATTTTAAGATATATATGTTTGGTGAGACTATGTAGTTTACCATTAAACTAAACAATTTTATCAGATTTAGTTTTGTCAAATGGAAGGGTAGAGATTTGATGAGCAGATGAAACAGTTAAAACAGTCAGAAGCTTAGTTTTAGACCATTGCATATTATCCCAGCAGCTAGCTACTGGAAAGAGCTGTTTGTTAGTGTTTGGGAGAGCCTGTTTCATCTGAGGGGGGCACCAGTTATCATGCCAGAACTGCACTTGCCCATTACCCAGCTCCCAACAATATAAAGATTCAGCTAATTCTCTGTTGATCAACATGTGTTTCCAAATCCTAGAAATACCAGGCTTGATTTGTGCTAAACTGGGGTGACTATCTTTACAGTATTTGCCTTTCATGAAGATTGACCCCAGGGAAATTTGCTGTCTGAATTGAACCCATAATTTGCAAAAGTTCACTTTCTGCAAGTGCTGTAAACCTTTAAAACCCAGACCCCCAGCTTCAACTAGCTTGGCCAGTTTATGCCAGCTAGCCCAATGGATCTGCCTTCTTTGTCCATACCAAAAAAATTTGTTGAAGATTCTCTCAAGTTGGGTTCTGGAACTCTTCTTCATGCAGGTCATTTGAAGAACATAATTTGGGAAGGTTGTGAGGATGCTGTGAAGGAGGGTAATTCTGTCCCCAGATGATAAAAAAGAGGTTGTCCAGTTAGATAGTTGAGTGTTCACTTTGCCAATAATTTCCTCAAAGTGAGTCTGCTTGGCCCTCCATTTAATCAGTTGCACCCCTAAATATTTCAAAGGGAGGCTGGCCTTAGAGAAGCCAGTGTACTGAAGTGTCCAGTGAGTCACAGCAGCAGTAATTTTCTTAGGAAAAATTAGCTCACATTTAACATTATTAAATTGAAGACCTGAAACCTTCTAGAAATGATTAAGGCAGTGAAAAACCTTTTTAACAGCATTCTTGGAAGCCCTTGAAAAGATCATACATCAGCATATAATAAATGAGAAATTACCACATTGGACCTGTGATGGTATCCGGCATAATGGAAGGGGGTGACCTTTGCTTGAGGAGCTCGGATAAATAGTCCATAACAATGATGAAAATGGAAGGGGAGAGGGGATCTCCCTGCTTAAGCCCTCTTGTGGCTTGGAAATCTCCCCAACACTGACCATTTACCAGAATGGAGTGGTGGTTAAACTTCAGCCATCTCTTTATCAGTAAGAAAAAATCAGCAGGAAAGCCCCTGGTGTGTAAAATCTGGAGAATGAAGTTCCAATCCATAGTGTCATAAGCCTTTTTAACATCTAGCTTGTAAATAATATTACCACCCCTACAGGGAATGTCTAGATCTTGGAGTAACTCTTGGGCAAGTAGAACATTGTTAGAGATGGATCTGCCTTGGACAAATGCAGACTGGTGAGGGCTGATCACCTTGTTTAGATGTGGCTGTAATCTTCCAACAATCACTTTGCTGATAATTTTGCTAATGACAGTGGTGAGGCTAATTGGTCTGTAATGATTCCAGGTTTTAGGTGCAGTGGTTTTTGGGACAAGTACAATGGTGGATGCATGGAAATACTGTGGAAGATCCAGGCCATGAAAGAAACTTTGGATTGCTGCAGTAACATCATTTTTGCAGATCCCCCAGGCTTTCTTATAAAAATCAGAATTGAATCCATCAGGACCTGCAGCTTTAGAGCTATCAATTGAATTCAAGGCCTCCCAGATTTCTTCCTGTGATGGGATATCAGTAAGGTTGAGAGAGTTAGTGTAATTGTAGACATCTTCAAACAGATTGCTTTCAATGGAGAGGCTGGAGCACTTTTTGTAAGTAAGAAGATCATGGAAGAAAGTTACTGCATTGGAAGCAATGCCAGAACCATCCCTGAGAGTCACATCCTGGTCAGTCACAATAGACAGGATAATATTACACTTCCTTTTATAATTGATACAAGCATGGTAGTACTTTGTGTTCCTATCCCCCTCCTTAAATTTGGTGATGGAAGCTTTCTGTCTTAGAAGTTGTTCCTGCCAGTTAATGTAGGTAAGCAATTTCTCCAGTGCAGCCACAAAATCTTTATATTTGTTCTCATCAGCCTGAGCCTCAGCTTCCAATCTAGTAACTGCCAACTCAGTATTAATGACACCCTGGAAGACATTCCCAATGGATTCTCAGCTCCACTTTCTCAATGCTTTAGACAGTTTTAATTGAAGGTTCAGAAGTTTGGTAAAAGGATTTGAGCAACTGATCCCGGTCCAGTTTTCAGTAATGATGGAATTGAAATTTGGATGAGTAGACCAAAATTTCAGGTATCTAAAAGGGGGAGAAGAATGATGGGTGGAGGGTGTGGAAATAGTGATGAGAAGGGGTTTGTGATCAGATCCAGCAAAGTTGAGATGAGTGATGGAGGTATGTAGAAAATTTTGGTACCAGGAATCATTGGCCAAAAATCAATCAAGTCTCTCCCAAATGGCTCCTCTTCTCCTTGTAAATTTGTTGCCCAGAAAGCCAAGGTCAAACAAACCAACATGTTTGATATTATCATTAAATTCAACAATATTAGTCTGGTTAGGAATTCTTCCACCCCTCCTTTCATCTACAGAAGCAATACAGTTAAAATCCCCTCCCACTATCCAGTTGAGGGTCTCAACCTTGCTGATTTCAGTAATCTCATTCCAAAGCTCCCTCCTATCAGCTTTAGTAAATCCGGCATAAACAAAGGTGGCATCAAAATTGTTCCCCATCAATTTGAAGTGGAAATGAGCTAATTGTGGATGATCTACTTGGATTGTCCAGTGTAATTCTTTTCTGCAGATAAGCCAAATTTTGCTTGTGGAGTTAGCAAAAAAGGTACAACCAGGGAATTTATTAAGAATTTTTGTTTGATTTTTGTACACCATAGGTTCCAAAATGATCATACACCAGAGTTGGTGTTTTTTGTATAGATGTAATAGTCTTTTAATGGATAAGGGGTGAGCCAACCCTCTTATGTTCCAGCATAAACAGTTGATCATCGGGAGGTCTTGAGATTGGAGATGAATGAGTAGAGAAGGATCTTGATCTTGATCTTGTTCTACCCCTTTAGGAGTCCAGAGGAGAGCCAAGTGCCTTTATGTTTTCAGGTGGTTCCTGGGTTTGAGCTGCTAATTTTTGCAGCTCAGTGGGATTTTTCTTCTTTTTCTTGACTTCTGAATTTGCCAGGATGACTCCAATTTCCTTTGTTCTTCTTCTAGTTGAGAGAGAGGTGGGCTTAGAACTACAGAAGGCTGCAGTTCACTAACCTCAGTAGGTTCCAGTGGTTCTGCTACAGAGGGCTGCAGTTCACTAGCCTCAGTAGGTTCCAGTGGTTCTGCTAGATGGTGTCCCCCTTCAGCTGGTTTTTAGTCAAAAGTTCCTTTTCATGAATGTTCCCCTGTGCTGTTGTGTTGTTCATTTGAATATTCTCTGATATCTGATTTTCCACTGTTTTCCTTTTTTCTGCCCTCTTATTGGAAGGTTTCAATCTATAGCATTTTTCTTTTGGATGGCCAAACATTCTACAATGATGGCAAAAGATTGGTTTGTTTTCTAAGACAACCTCTTGCCAAAAACCCTCTCCATCATCAGAGATAGTGATCCATATTTTGTCTAGTTCTGGGAGAGAAACATCCCTTTCAACTAAAACTTTTGCTGCAGTTGGATTTCCCAGATCATGTGTAGGAGGGTCAACCCTTAGTGGTGTTCCCAGAGCTCTACTGATTTGAAATAAAGCATGGGTGTGATATAGCTGAATTGGTAGATTTGGGAAAGTAAACCATAGAGGTTTTAAAGGTGGTTCTTTGGAAGGATCAAATCCTGGATACCATTTCATTAACTTCATTTGAGAGTTTGCAATATACATAAATTCCATGCCCAGAACTCTAGCATAATCTTCCTCCATTGATAACCTGATTAGCAAGTGCCTACCATCCAAAACCCCTAACTTCCACTGCCCCAAAAACTGGAAATTTTCAAAATGTCTTCTGACTAATACTAATTTGGGGTGACCAAATTGGAATTGTCCCACAATAGAGAACTTAATAGCATATGCCAGAGAGCTCATCTCCTGGGAGGTAAATAAAACAGCAGGTCTACCATCCTTTGAACCCAATGGTCTGACAAAGGGGCATTATGATTTCCCGGCAGCTGCATCATGCAGGAATTGAGGGAAAGTCATATGTATATTATATGTATATTATATTATATGTATATATGTATATAGATATATTATATACATATATGTATATTATATGTATACATATAATATACATATATGGATATATTTATATACACATATGTATATATGTATGTATATAGAAATATGTATATATGTATATAGCTATATGTATATATGTATATATGTATATATGTATATGTATATATGTATATATGTATATAGATATATATATATATATATATCCGTGTGTGTGTTTGTGTGTGTGTTGTATATGTATATCTATATGTATACATATATATATATATATATATATATATATATATATATATATATATATGACATATTGATATATATATATATATATATATATATATATATATATATATATATATATATATATATATATACACACACACACACACATATGGGATGCATTTCTTTTGCCTTCACTCTACTTGGTGGATTGCCTTCTAAGGCATATTTCTTACTCCCTGTTCTGCTTTTCTGCTTGGTTATTTTCTGTTTGTTTCTCTCCTGATGTCGTTTCTTTGGTACAGCTCTGACGGACTGCTGTTGCTACATGGACAATGGATGATTAGTTCGCTGCATACTATGGTAAACTATGTGCTGCAGTTTTTCATTTTCTTTCCACAGTGATCTTCTTGTGCAGGGGCCTTTCTACTTTCTGCTGCTAACATTCTGGATAGCCTCTTTTGACTGTTTGGAACTTTTGCTGGTGTGCTGCCTTTTAGTCTTATTTTGGACAGTTTAGGGTTTTACTTATTTTTTGGGTATACGTGTAAATTTCCTTTTTCTTTGCACTTTTTTGTGTGAGTTGTACTGTGGGAGGTGAAACCCTTAGGGGTGTGTTAATTGTATTTTTTTTGTTATTCTAGTTTAAGGGATTCACCTCCCCTACCAATTTTTGTACTCATTTTTTATATTAACACGTAGGGAGTCACGAGCTGCTCTTTCCCAAAAAAAAAAAATTGATATATATATATATATATATATATATATATATATATATATATATATATATATATATATATATATATATATAAATTGATAGATATACAAATATACATACATATAATAAAGTTAAATTAATAATATATAAATTATAATATATTCAAGTAATTAAGTTTAGATAAATATTTACAATAAATTTAATTAAATTAAAATATATAATTAATAAATATATTTTAATATTTTTATTAAGAATTAAATGTATTATTAATTTTTTACTTAAATAATAGTTAAATAATATATAAAAATTAATTTATTTAAATATTTTTACATAAGTATTTAATTAATTTAAGATATAGATTAGTGTAATTTTCTTTAATTTTAAATATATAATAATTATTATACCTATAATTTAATTTTTTTATATATATTTATATAATTAAATAATTATTATACTAATATAATATATTTAAATAAATAACTTTGTATTAATATTTAAAATATATTTAAATAAATTAAAATATATAATTAATAAATATATTTAAATAATATTTATTAATGATTAAATGTATTATTATTTATTAATTTTATAATTTAATAATAAATAAATAATATATATAAATTGACTTATTTAAATATTTTTTATATGAGTATTTAATAAATTTAAGTTATATATTAGTATAATTTTATTTAATTATAAATATATAATAACTATTCTAACTAATATTTTTTATATACATTTATAAAAATAAATTATTTTTATGCTAATCAAATTAAATAATAAAACTAAATAAATATTGTATTAAATTAAATAAAGATATAATTTTAATATTATATAATTATATTCATTAAATATTTATTATAATATAATTATAATATACTTTATTAATTATTAAAATTGAATTTATAATTTTTAACTTAACTATATTATATCTATGTGTGTGTTTATATATATATATATATATATATTAATAAGAAAGAGCGTCTTGTGGCTCCCTACGTGTTGATATTATGAAAATGTTACAAAAAGAGGGGGGGGGGGAGAGGTGAAGCCCTTAAATTATCGCCTAGAAGGGTTCGACCTTCATGGTACAACTCGACGCCAAGCAAAAGAAACAATTGTTGTAGCAATAAAAAAAACACAACAAGTTTAATCTCATAACAAAATGAACATAACACGTAGCACGTCACGAATATCACAAGCAAATTAAAATGTGGCGACACAGAAACGAAACTCCAGCAAGCTAACAACGGGCAAAGAAGAAATATTCCTCGCTCCTTTTTCTGTGGATTTCAGTAGAGGCAATAAAAGAGTGATGGAGAGCTGATGGAGAGTATATCGCCGCGAAGCCGAGGTCCCAATTATGCAGTAATAACTTCCTCCATGCAGGACGCTGGAGAGGATGTAATGGTTTGAGCACGCTCAATCATTATTTAAATAATGTTTTATTAATAATTAAATTTATTATTAATTATTAATTTTATAATTTAAAATATAATTAAATAATATATATGAATTAATTTATCTAAATATCTTTTATCTAAGCATTTAATTAATTTAAGTTATAAATTGGTATAATTGTATTTAATTATAAATATATAATAATTATTATAAATAAAATTTTATTTTTTATATACATTTATATAATTAATTTATTATTATAGTAATATAATATAATAATAATATTAAATAAATATTTATAGTAATATAATTATATGTTTATGTTTATTAAATATATTTATTAAATATTTATAATAATGTAATTAAAATATACTTTATTAAATTAGTGAAATTGAATTTATAATTATTAATTTAACTACACTATATGTATGGGAGTATATATATATATATAGTGAAAATATTAATTTAATAATTTAACTAAATATGACATAATGGAGAAAAAGGATGCATGTAGCCGACCCCACTTAGTGGGATTAAGGCTTTGTTGTTGTTATTTTGGTATTTTTATGTGTGTGTGTATATATATATATATATATATATATATATATATATATATATATATAATGGAGGCTAAGGAGGGAGAGGCTTTGGTAGGGTTTCCATGGAGTCTCTGGCGGAGGTGCTAGCTTAGGCGACTCTCTTTGGCGATGGTGAGCTGTACTTGGGTGGTTGTTGGTTGTTAAATTTTGGTGGAGGTTGCTTTTTTTGAAAAGGTTTAGAATATAATTTTATAAAAGAGAAAATTGATTTAATTTAATAGTTATATATAGATTTTTTAAAATAATATTTTAATTTTGGCGGATGCGAAATCAAATTGATTTCATACAAACGTTAGCTTAGATAATCAAGTGCTTCATGACAAGGCATGTACCTATACCGAAGAATAGATACATGGCTTGAGGTGAGGCTTGATCAAATAAACTAAAGAATTCATGACATCCGCTTGGCTTGCGAACCATTTTTGACCGACAATTTCCTCCATCTAATATGAAGAAACTAGATAGTGTTTATATTAATTTGGGGTCTTTAAGTTTCTTATAAGTGCAAGCCCATATAGTTAATTACATCTTAAGTAACTGAAGTCACCTAAGGAAACTCTTCATATAGATATGGAAATATTTATATTCATGATTTTCAAAGGTAAGGTTTTCAAAGAAAATGTGATAGTCAAAAACTCAATAGGTGAACAGCTCAAGTTTTGGAACATTTCAATTTATTAGAATCCAATGGAGAGAAGACTAGAGGAAGGACATAGATACAAGGAAAACCTTGATGTCTTCCCAAACTATCCTATGATTTGGTTTTGATTTAAGATTTTTATTTGATATTTCATCCTGTCAATTTTATTATTTAGGACTTATATTCACTTGATACCGATCATGTGAATAGCCTAGAAGATAGGAGGATTTATGTCATACCAGATGACGACCTCGAAACCCTAAGATGAGTTTAGGGCTTACGTTGCACAACATGGTTGTGTAAGGGCATAAAGAAAATGTGAGGATTTATGATTCACTAAGTAGGCTACCTCGAAGTCCTATGGCTTGTTATTTTAATTTCTAAGAAATTATTTTGCTGATGTAGACAAGTTTTGCTAGTGAAGATGGCCGTGCTGCCCACTATGCATGCTCTAAACTCCTCATCGAAGCAGGTTTAGTTTAAAGAAGTGTCAATTGAGGAGAAAAGAGAAGTGTTGTGTTTTAGAAATACTTAAAATTGAGGTGTCTTAATATTTTATTAGGGGAATATTAAAGTTAATTATAGAAACACCGGTTAAGATCCCACGGTTCCATCATCCCGACATCACTATTTTCATCAGATTCACTTTGTCCAAATGAATTTACTAAACTCAACTTAATGAGTTCCGTACTTTCATTTAGACTGTGAGAAACCTCATTAGCAATACGTAGTTACCTCCTCCGAAGAATTCCCGATCATCCAACAAGATGTTTTAATTTAGTTATAATTGTGGTTTTTGTTTTGTTTGTGATTAAATCTTGAGTTGTTTTATATTTATGAATGTTGTGGCGGTGAATTTCATCTTGTATTGACTTTTAATTTTAATTTTTGGTCTCAGTTTTGTGGCTATCCTAAAGGTTTCAGTTTTCATGCACGGTTACATTGTTGTTTAGCATGCAAGTTTGAAAGGAAAGAAAGTGCAGTAGAGTGCAGGTAGGTAAATTGCAATAAAATAAAAGCATACCTGGTAAGTCTTCCCGTCATCTTCCCCTGAAACTTTAGTATTCATGCAATAAACATTTATGATTGCAGAAAAGTGAAATCCTATGGATAGGTTCGTCAAAAAGCCTACCAAACTCTATGTAATAACCCAGTGGATTCCATTCATTTATTTGAGAGATATTTTTCATTTAATTAATATGATAGGATCAATTGTCCTACAATGTGTCTAGAAGACTTGTGAAAAGATCCGGGAGAGGCCCAGATGTTTCACAATACTTTTGAGCTTCCTTGAGGTCTTTTGAAATTATCATAGTTATTAAATGATTTATCTGTTTAATTCCCCTATGCTCGGTGAGCCAATGTTTTAGTTATCCCGAAAGGTAGGGTAATTATCATTTGGTGCTTTACTTAAGAATTATGTGAATGGGCCTTTAGAGGCAAAATTTAACTTGTGGAAGAATTTACCAAAGTTTGATGGGCTTGTAATGTTTTAAAAATAATTTAAAATTAATTATGTATTCTTTTCTAATTCTCACCAGTTAATTTCTTTAATTAAGCATACTTCATTATTAAGCCCTTAAGATTTTAGTAGGTATTTTTATGTCTTCAGAAAAGGAAGTTTCAAGATTTTAATGATTATAATTCTTATTAACATGTTTAATTATCATTTAAACACCAAATGAAGGGGTATTGAATTAGTGGAATATTAACCTCCAAAATCAACCCCTAACTTTAAGGTTCTTTTAATTTGATTTTCTTCCAAATTATGAAGGAAATTTAAATATTTAATTTTTATGTGACAAGATTGCAGTGGGTTTCTACCATTTATCCCCTTGATGTTTCAATCATCTAACATAACAATTAAGGTCATTTATTTCTCTTTTCTCATTTTGATTAAACCTAAATATTGATTAAGGCTAAAATTTTTCAAAATTACAAATTTACCCCTAAAGGTCTTTATCACTTCATAATTCATTAAATTTAGCTCAAAAAACTATGAAATTTTTATGTGACTCCACTTATGGATTAATTAAAACATTAGAGGAGAAAAATGTGATTTTTCAAATTTTAATTTAATTTATATATTAATTTTAATGTAAGAATAGAGGTTTTCAATGAAAATTCAATAACTTATCCAAAGCAAAAGATATGACTTTGAAATTGTTATTGGAGGTAGACCTAGACTAGAGGACCACTTGGACCAAATTTCATGATTTGTTGAGTTTTAATTTAATTATTAGAATTATTTTAAGTTTTGGAGTGTTAATTAATTATAAAATATGTTAAAAGTTAAAAATTCAATTTTATATTTTTATTAAGACCTTATAAGGTTAGGGAACCTAGAGAAACATATTTTATATTGTTTTTATTTTTAATTTATATATTAGAATTATTTTAATGGAAAAATAAAAAAATTCATTTTTTAGCCTTTTAAAAATTAATTTAAATCTTTAAAAATTGATATTTTGATTTTCGAGCTTAGGAAAATTATGGGGATGGTTCCTAAGTGATTAGAAAACCAAATGTGATAATTTGATAATTTTTAATATTTTAATGATTTTTATTATTATTTAATTTTTTAAATGTTTAAAATATGATTAAAAATGAAAATTTTGTAAAAATCCCAATTTTATTTTTTTGAAAAATCCTCTGATCACAGAGAACTCCTAAAACAAATTTTACAATTTTTTGAGTTGTATCTTAATTATTAAAATTAGTTTAATGTTCAAAATTGTCATTTGACTTAGAACATTCATTTTGGTGGCTAAATGAACTCCAAATGCCATAAAATTTTTATGGGAAGTTCTCTGACCTTTAACTGTTTCTGGGTTATTTTAATTTTTAATGAACTCAAACTAATTTAAATTTAGTTTTAAATCAAGTTGATGATTAGGTCATTTCTTAATGATTGAATCTATGAGAACTTTATCAGAGGGTCCACTGGTCATAAGGAACCTACCAAAATTTACTTTTTAATTTTCTAGTCACTATTTAAATTATTATAATTTTAATACCAAAACAGACATAATAAATTGAAAAATAGAGATCTCCTCACAGAGATCTCCCCTGACCTTGGAATCATCAGGGAGGGTCCCTTATAACAGATAAAACAAGACCACCAAAGCTCAAGCCATGGTGAGATGTCAACCTTAATGTATAATTAAAAGATTCAAATAAGTATTTAACTTATTAAAAATAAAATATTCATCAAATAAATTTCAAACAATTCTATATTATTCTCCTTTGTTCACTGAGCAAGAGGGTATTTTTATTTTATTTTTATGATTTTTCTAGGCCAAGATATGGATTTTTAAAGTTCTGGTAATTTAATTAATTCAAGAATCCCCTATTTTCCCACTTAAGCACGCGGCGCTGACTGGATCCTCTGCATCTCCAAAAGACCACACGGCGCAGTCTTATTCAATGCCGCCATCTGACTAGATGTCCACGCGGCCACACTTTATGTATATGTTTTCCGTCCGACTCCATCCTGGCCGTCCAAACATTACACACGCGATCGAAAGGTGCTCCTTCATCGTCATCGATTGGTTCATCCTAAGAGCCATCCATCTTCTAGACCTAAGATCTTCCTAAGGCTTCATTTGACCTAGACGAATCTATCCATATGGTTTATACGATATGGAATATAGTCTACACATGTGCGGGATGAAGAAAAGCTCGAGGGTAGGAGAGTTCAACACCTTTGTCTGAGAGGGAAGGCCTCAATCAGATGGTTGTGGCAGCTTCGATTGGTGCCAACGCACCTCCAGATGGAGCCTCTTGCCCTGGTGAATTGTCTAGACCCAAGTTCAACCAAGCCCGATTTCAGGTGTTGATCAAAGTCTGGTGTAGAGGCCTTCTGTGATGGGTATTTAATGGGGGATCTTCTTCTTTCAATGCTGTGAAGGTGTGGGTGTAGTTAATTAAACTTTGGTGCACTGTGGAGTTGTGGTGAAATGTGTCTTGGTTTCCGGCCAAGTTTGAGCTCTGAAATTGAGCTCCGGCAGTGGGAATCAGAGGGTAAAAGTTGATGGAATGATCTTAGGGAGGTCTGGAGAAGCTCTGGTGAAGTTTTGGCAGAGTTTGGTTAGGAAATTTTCAGCACCTTGATTTTGGCCGTGTGTGGTGGTTTTTATAGCCATGGCCGATTGGCTGAGCTCAAGGGCGGAAGGCAGATCAGCTCCAATGGCCTATCAGAGCTGGACAGCTTAGGAGGTGAGTTTAGGTTCAATTGGAGAGGGGCTGGCTCTCAGTTTTGGCATTTTCCAACCATTAGGCTGGCCAGCCAAGCCAAGGGAGGTGGCCAGTGGTCAGGTGGGCAGGCCATCAAGTGCCATGAGTTAAAATGGTGAAGGGATTATTGCAAATATCTCTTGATTTAGCCATTTAAAAGAGGAGATCCCCTAATTTGAGGGACCGTTGGTCCATGGCTCAAGTAGAGTGGGCTAGGTGAGTCTAGGGTGGTTCCTAGGGTTTACTTGGTGGCTATGGTGGATCTAGGTTAGTCACATTTGAGATGATATGGTCAAATTGGGCCATATGTTCAATTTAGGTTATTTGGGTTCAAGTTGGGCTAGCTTGGATTTGAACTTTGGTTAGACCCAAATGATTGTTCAAAAATGGTGTGTTTAATTGTCATGAAGTGTTTAGAAGAGGTTTGGAGTGGTGTTGAATTGATTTGGTAGGTCAATTTGGCTTGGTTTGGTGTTTTGGTCAATTTGGGGCAAGTTCGCTAAGCTTGGGCTTAGGTTGGGCTAGAGTGGGGTTTAGGACCAATTGAAGGTTCCAAATGGTCTAGGAGATGTCATAAAGATTTTCCAACATCAATTGGATGGAAATTTTTGGAGTAGGGCAATTAATTTGGGAGATTTTGGTCATATGGCATGTTTGGGTCAAAATTGGGTATTTTGGACTTTAAGTGGATTTGGGTGAGCCTTGGGCTCAAATTAGGGGCAATTGATGGTTCAATTTAGTTTAAGGGGGGGGGGGGGGGTGTTATGAAGTGTTTAGAATTCATATTGGGGAGAAGTTGATTGAGGTTAGGTCAATTTGGGGGATTTGGGTCACTTAGGCAAAATTGCGGATTTTTGATTTTAAGTAGAATTGAACTCAAATGTGGGTCAAATTAAGCTTTAATTTGGTTTATATTGGTATTGAAGATGTTAAATTAAAGTTTGGAATATAAATTAGGCAAGATTGGGATCAATTAGGTAGACACTGGGTTTAATTTGGGCACTATTGGGTTAAAACGAGTCAAATTGGGGTTTTTGGCTAAATTGGGCTATATTGGCCAAATTGGGTCATGTGGTGGTTGAGAGAAATGGAATTGGGAATATTTGGGAGGTTTTGGGATTTTAAGAGAATTTTTGAAATTTTTTGAATTTTGGGAGAAGAGGGGCATTTTGGTCATTTCAGGGATTTTTTTGGGAATTTTGGCAATTTTGGGTAATTTTGATTAATTTGAGTGATAGAGAGTATTTTTGAGTGATTTGTGGAGAATTATGGGTAATTTGGGTCAATTGGGAATTTTTGGGGTTGTCGGCATATTTTAGGTTGAGTGTTGTATTTTTTTTTAAAAAAGGGTCGCCTACAGAAATTGTCGGTGAATTTTATATTTTAAATTTAATTTAAATATATATAATTTAGAAAGTAGTATTTGATTTTGAAAATAATTTTAAAGTTGAAAATTTTAAGATATGAAATCAAACCGATCTCACATCCCAAATAGTTTATATAAACGAGCACCGCATCACAATCCGTGTATCTATCTCGAGGAATAGACACACTGCTTGATGATGGGGCTCGGTTAAATAAACTAGAAGATTTGTGACATCCGTTTGGTCTGAAAACCAATTTTATAAGCCGACAAGTTCCCCTGTTTAATATAAAGAAATTAAACAGGGTTTATATTACCTGGGTTCTTAAAGTTCCCTATAAGGGCAAGCCCCTATAGTTAATTACATCCTAAGTGATGGGAATCACATAAGAAAACTCTCGATAATGATCAGTGGTTTTGCTCTTAAGAATTTCAAAGTTTAAGGTTTTCAAAGGATTGGATTTTGGAGATTTCAATAGGGAATGGATCAATTTTGGAACAGCTTATTTCAAGAGTCCGAAGAAAGAGAAGTAGGAGAAGTTGAGGATCCAAGAAGAATCTTGACAACTTCCCAAACTATCCTATTGTTGGGCTTTGAATTCTGAAAATGAATTTATTTAACTTTCAATCCTGCCAATTTTATTTATTTAGGTCTTATATTTATGTGATATAATCACACAAATAGCCTCGAAGATGTGAGGGTTTATGTCATACCAAACGACTACCTCGGAGTCCTAAGACCGGTTAGGGCTTAATTTGCATAACATGATTATGCAAATGCCTAAAAAAAAGTTGAGGATTTATGTTGCACTAGGCAAACTACCTCGAAGTCCTATGGCTTGGTTATTTAATTCTAAGAAAGGTTTTGCTGAAATAGATCGGAGTTTTGCTGATGACGATGGCCGTGCTGCCAACCATGCTCCAAGCTCCTTGTTGTGGCAGAGGTTTAGTTTTAGAAGTCATAAATCGGAAGATGAGAGAAGTGTTTTGGTTTAGAGAAAATCTTAAAATCCAAGTGTTTTTAATATTTCAATTAAAACAAATCTTAAAGTTGTTTAAACAGAAACAATTAAGATCCCACGGTTCCGTCATCCCGGTACCGTTATTTTCGTCGAATTCACTTAGTCCAGATGAGTTTGTTAAACTCAACTGAATGAGTTCTACACTTTCATTTAGACCGTGGGAAATCCCGTTAGCAACACGTGGTTTACATCATCCGAGGTATTCCCGATCATTCAACGAGACATTTTAATTTAGTTAAAGTTGTAGTTTTGTTGTTCTGTTTGTGATTAAATTTTGAGTTGTTTTATATTTTGGAATGTTGTGGCGGTGAATTTTATCTTGCAATGACTTTTAATTTAGTTTTGGTTTCAATTTAGGGACTATCCTAAAGGTTTTGGTTTTCATGCAACAATCTTGTTTATCATGCAAGAAAAGTAAAGCGCAATGCATGTAAGTAAATTGTAATAAAGTAAATTGCAATTAAATAAAAGCGTACCTGGAGGGTCTTCCCGTCATCCCAAGCTGCACTTAAAACACATGTTAATGCATTTAAATATATTTTTGCAAGAGATACCTAGGTAAAGCTAAGGGAAAGGGTTTTGGTTGTCTACCAGATTCCTAATCCTATAACTAGTCATCTCCTATGACTTCTAGGTTCTTGGTTTGATTTTAAGGATGATTTTCTTCATCAAAGAACAATTGGATTCAATTGTTCTTCTAAAACATCCCATCATATTGAGGAAGTGCTTAGGACGAGTCCTAAACATCTTTTCAATATTTCTGGGATTGTTTTGAGTCCAAGTAAATTTAATTGCACAGGTAAATTAATCACCTAGGAGTTTAGTTAAACTTTGTTTCTTATTCAGTGAACTTAGGTATTTGATTACCTGATGAATGAAGTGACATCTCACTTAATACTCTATTTAAGAGTTATAATAATTAAAGCCTTTAAGGGCAAGTTGATTTATCGAGAATTTTAATCATTCTTAATTTTAAAGTTTGAGTTAATGATTTAAAGTGATTTAATTTAATTATGAGGTTTTAATTAATAATTTTAAGTTTGGAATAGTGTTCAAATTATTTTAGATTTAATTTAAATCTTTACACTTTCAGTTATCTTAGTATTTCAAATTGATGTTCATGTTTCAAATTCACTTAGATAGAATGAGGTGTTGAAATTATTGATATTTTTTGATTTAATTCTTAATGATTTCATTTAGGTTTGTTATTAAATGATTTTTATTTAATTTAATTTAATTTAATTTGATTTTAATTTAATTTAATTTAATTTAATTTAATTTTTAATTTAAGTTTAATTTAATTTTAATTTTAATTTAATTTTAGTTTAATTTATACTTAATTTAATTTTATTTAATTTCAATTTAATTTTAATTTTAATTTTAATTTTAATTTAATTTTAATTTGATTTAGTTTTAAATTTAGTTTAATTTAAATTTTATTTAATTTTAATTTAATTTTAATTTTAGTGTTAATTGTTAATTTGGATTATTATTTTAATTTTTAATTAAGAATTAAATATTGTTAAAGTGACTTATTTAAGGATTTTTAAATTAAAGAATAAATATCCTCTTAATAATATCCCTATTTTAATAATCCAAATTTAAATATATTCTTTCCAAAACTTAAATCATTTAATTAATTAAAGTTTCATTTTGATATTTTCAAAGTATTTAATGTGTCTCTACCTTTTAATTTCCCTAAGTTTTAATCATCCAAGAGAAGATTAAAATCAAATATTTTACCCCCCCATTTTGATTAAATCTAAAGTTTTTAATTAAGGGTTAAAATTCTTAATTACCTTTATGCCCTTTTAAGCTTATTTATTTCATAACTCACTAAATTGAGCTCAAATGAATTTGAAATTTTTATGTCACCTCACTCACATATCAATTAAGACATTAGAGAAGAAAATGTGATTTTTCTGAATTTAATTTATTTATATAATTATTTTTAGTAGAAAATAAGGGTTTTCAAAGAAAATTCAACAACATGACCAAGGAAAAATTTCTGTCCTTAAGAAAATTATGGGGTGTTCCTAATGACTAGAGGACCATTTGGACCAATTTTTGTGATTTTTTGAATTACATTTTATTTATTATAATTATTTTTAATTTTAGAGTATTAATTAATTATAAAATAAAATAAAAGTTGAAAAATAGATTATATATTTTTCTTAAATTTCTCTGACCTCAAGGAGTCTAGAGAAACAAATTTCATAATTTTTTGATTTTTTTTGATTTATTAGAATTATTTTAGTGAAAAATGTTGAAAATTCATTTTTTAATATAAAAAATTACATTAAGCTTTTAAAATTCAATATCTTATCCTAGGGACTTTGGAAAAATATTTGGTTTGTTCCTAAATGATTAGGAGTCAAAATGTGACATTTTTATGATTTTTAATATATTGTGATTTTTACTATTTTTTAATTATTAAAATATTAAAATATTTTGAAAAATCAACTTTTTTAGAAAATTCCAATTTTAATTTTCCTGAACTCCTCCGATATCAGATAAGCTCCAAAACCATTTTTGTAAATTTTTTAAAAGTATTTTTGGAGTTATGAATTTTTAAAGTTTAATTTTAGTTATGTGACTTAATTAATCCATTTAGTGGGGTTAAACATTTCTAATTGATTCCAAATTTTTATGTCAGGTCTCTCTAATCCTAAAGATCAGTGGAGAATTGTTTTCAAGTCAATTTGATGTGTGTTAACCCTAATTAATTAAAGTTCAGTTTTAGGGGTTTGGGCCAATTAAGTTTAATATGAATGAATTAACTCAAGATATATTTTTCGTAGGGTCCTCTGGTCCTAAGAAACATCACCAAATTTTCCTAGAATTTATTTTACAACATGCTAATTATTGGAATTAAAATACCTAAAATAGTGACATGAATTTGAAAATTCAATAACTTTTCACAGAGATGGCCTCTGACCTTGAAAAATTCGGGGAATGTTCCCAAGATCAGAGGCTTCAAAAGCCCTATGGTCTCATGCCATGGTGAATTATCTATGAAAAAGAAGAATCAAAATACTGAAAACAGTAAATAAATTATTAAAAATAAAATACCCATCCAATTAATTTGATTTCTTTTCCACATTATTCTCCTCTGTTTACTGAGCAAGAGGGTATTTTTATTTTATTTTTGTGATTTTTTTATGGAAAGATATGAATTTTTAAAGTTCAGGGCATTTAAATAATTCAAAAATACCTTAATTTCCTACTTATCCACGCGGCGCCGTGTCAACCTCGGCAGCTCCGAAGCCCCTACGTGTCGTGCTCCCATTCGACGCCGCCACTTGAGTCAGCAGCCACGCGTCCCGCGGTTCATGTACCATCGCATCGTCCGACTTGATCTCAACCTTCCGCTCGATACACACGCGATCCAACGGCTCCTTGTCATCGTCTACGACTGGTGTGCACCCGTGACTGTCCACACTAAAACCCTAAGATCTCACTCTATTCTCAATGGATTTTTGTGTTCTTATGCTCTATGGATTCTTCGTGAAGAGACGAACACATCCATACGGTTTATAGGCTTTGAAATTAACCCAAAAAAATGGAGAATTGCTGGAAGTTCGAGGGAAGAATGAGTTCATACCTTTGCTCAGAGAAGTGAAGCTTCGATCTGAGAGTTGTGTCACCTTCGATTAAGTCCAGGCAAGCTCCAGATGAAGTCTCTGGCTCTGGGGAATTGTCTAGGTATGAAAGTGACCAAGGCCGATCACAAAGCTTGGAGGCTAGAAGCAATGGCTGGCCTGGTGAGGGGGCTTTTGCTGGGGAACTTCTCCTCTTGGTCTGGTGAAGGTGTAGGATCAATCAATTTGGAGATTGGCTCACTGTAGTGAAGTGTCCTATTTTTGGGTGGATTTTCAACTCAGAAATTGTGCTCTGTTAATGGGGTTTAGGGCAAAGGAACATTGGAGATCAACTGCTCTGGGTTAGGAGAAGGTCATGGAGCAATTTTGGCAGAGTTTCCTTAAGCTCTGGTTCATCTCCTCCTTTGGCCGAGAGGTGGTGGTGTTTAAATAGGAATGGCTAGAGGGCTTCCCAGGGGGGTTTGAAGGCTGGGATCAGCTGCTCTGGTGAGGAGAAGAACATCTCCATTTGGGTTGGGACAGCTCAGCCAGGGAGAATTCAAAAATTGGCTCACATGGGTGCTCTCGGCCTGGTGGTTTCCGGCGGCTGTGGTGGCTGGCCGGCCAGGGTCAGGTCACCATCCTGATCAGGAGGGTCAGGGCTTGAATTTGGTGAAGTCAATTGGAGTTCGCCAAGTGTAAAGGGGATGAATTGAAATGGAATGGGGAGAGGCTTATTTTGGGTTCAATTTGGTCAACCCATGGTTTTAGGCTTGGTGCACCACCCAAGGCCTGGTTTTGGGCTGAAAAGAATCATTTAGGTCAGCTGAATTGGAGTGGTGAAGTCTCCATCCATGGTGAGGTGGCTAAGCATGGTTTAGAGTGTGACATGAATATGGTTAAAAGGGCTTAATGAAAGATTAAGAAAGGGTCCCCTCTTCTTGCCATTAATGGCTTGGTGAGGTTGAAAGTTGCTCCCATGGCTTGCATATGGCTTATGCATGGCTTCATGGCTCCATGTGGCTTGGGGCAAAGCTTGGTCAATTTCATGGAAGTAGAATTTAGGAATTTGGGTATTTTGGTGGAGAATTTTCATGAAGCTTGATTTGGAATGGTTTAATGATGATTTTGAAACTTAGGGGTGATTTTGATTAAATGGATGATGTAGAGAAATGTCATGTGGGCTTTGAATTGAAAACTTGGGCTTTTGAAATGGTCTTGGGTGGGCTTTTAAAGTGATTTAAGGAAGTGGGCTTTTGGATTTTAAAATGGGCTTTTGGATGAAGATTTTGTGAAGGACCATGTCAAATAAATGTTGCAATTGGTTTAAGCATGTGTCATGAAGATTTTGGGAGAGATTTGGTGTGATTTGGAGTAGAATTGGGTTGAATTTGAGCTTTTTTGGTAAAGGGGCCAAGGTGGGCCAAATTGGGCTAACTTGGGCTAAGGTTGAGCTAAAGTTGGATTTGATGTAAAATTAATGTTGGAAAATGTTCATGGGAGTGTCACAAAGAGTTTTCAACTTTGGTTGGGCTTTGATTTTGGTATTTGGGCCTATTTGGGTTAGGTTTGGGCTTAGGTCAATTTAAGGGATTTTGGTTTTGAGTTAGGTTTGGGTGGAGTTTAGGTCCAAATTTTGGGTAAATCAAGTTAGCGTTTTGTTTATGGGGATGTTACGAAGGCCTTAGAAAAGATTTGGGGCCAATTGGAGTTGAATTGAGTTAGTTTGAGCTAGGTTTAGGTCATGGACCAAAATTGGCCCTTAGACCTCAAGTTGAAATTGGGCTCAAATGTCAATCAAATTGGACTTAGACTTGGTCTAAATTGATGTTGGGGATATTGAATTGAATTTTAGAATTGAATTGGACCAGAATTGAGATCAATTGGGGTGGTTTGGTTTGACATTGGGTTCACTTGGGTTGAAATGGGTCAATTGGGGGTTTTGGTAAAAGTGGGGTAAATTGGAAAAATTGGCCCATGGTGTAGTTGAACAAAATGAAATTAGGAATATTTGGGATTTTCTGGAATTTTGTAGGAATTTTTAGAATTTTTGGATTTTTGGGCTAAGAAGGGCATTTTGGATATTTGGAGGGAATTGGGGGGTACTTTTGAATTTTTGGTATTTTTGGCTATGGATGATCAATTTGAGTGGGGGGAAATGTTTAGGACTGATTTTGAGGAATTTTGGGTAATTTAGGTAATTTTGCAAATTTTGGGTAGTTCCAAGGGCATGTGGTAGGTTTGGTGGGTCCGGGGCCCCGGGGGTCAAAAATTGAAATTTTGAAAAAATGAAGATTGATCAATTTTGAGTAAAATGGAATCACTTTGGTTGAGCCATGAAGCCACATTAAGCCCATATGAGCCATGAGAGGACTCATTTGGGGGCATTCATTATGTTGTTCCTAACCCTCTTAGCTAGGGGCTTAGGGGTTAAGGACCATCCATATGAATTACCTACATGAGTCAGGAAGTCAAGTTGAGTGAGAGTGTGGTTTTAGGACATGGAATGTGTGTGAGAGTGTAGTGTATGTGCAAGTCAAACCTCACTGCGACCAGGCCACCCAGGGTAGTCCTAAGGCCAAAGAGTCCTATAGGGAACTCATCTTTTAAACCTTCACATTTGATTTTAACCCTCTAGGTGATTAGGGGTCTACAATCAAGCTTGTGGGGTTTGCAGGGAGTTGAGAGGTGTTTGAATTTCTAAGTGGTGGGTTCCATTTTTAGTCCTCTAAGATTAGTCAAAGGAAAAGCCTAAGGCTAGATCTTAAGTACTAAAGAGAGAAGCAAAAGACCTCACCAAAAATGAGGTCAACAAATGGACCCCAATAGGTGTGGTGTGCTGACGGAGCACACCACGCATATTGGCGTTGACCGAAGAGATCAACAAAACCAACAAAAATGTCTAAGTTACACAATTAGAACAGAGTAGAAGAATTTTCGCTGGGGAGTATCAGGTATATTTCCAAAACTGGAGATTCCTGAACTCTCGCTGGGGAATGGAAAAGGAGGTGAGCTCCAACTCACAAGATCTCGGGAATTTGATTTAGATTTCAGTTCACTTTTAAATTTCAAGTTACAATGTGTGAGTTTGGATTTCGATTTGAAGTTTGATTTAAAATCAATTTAAGAAAATTTTGGATTTGAAATTTGGATTTGAAATGAGGATTGAAACCTAGGTTTCAACCTCGGGATTGCGAAGTGAACTGGAATTTAGGTACCAGGCTCGGAGTGAGAATCAGAGTTTAAGTATTGACGAAAAAAAAGGATAAGAATCAGAATTTCGGTACTGATCTCGAGAGAGTGAGATTTGGAATTTAAGTATCAAGTCTGAAAGAGAATCGAAATTTAGGTATCGATCTCGGATGAGAGTTGGAATTTAGGTACCGACCTCGAAGGAAGAGAACTGGAATTTATGTACCAGTCTCGAAAATTTAGAATTGAAATTTAGGTATCAATTCCAAAGAGAATCGAAATTTAAGTATCGATCTCGAATGAGAGTCAGAATTTATGTACCAACCTCGAAGGAAGAGAACTGGAATTTAGGTACCAGTCTCGGAAATTTAGAATTGAAATTTAGGTATCAATTCGAAAGAGAATCGAAATTTAAGTATCGATCTCGAATGAGAGTCGGAATTTAGGTACCGACCTCGAAGGAAGAGAACTGGAATTTAGGTACCAGTCTTGGAAATTTAGAATTGAAATTTAGGTATCAATTCAAAAGAGAATCGAAATTTAAGTATCGATCTCGAATGAGAGTCGGAATTTAGGTACCGACCTCGAAGGAAGAGAACTGGAATTTAGGTACCAGTCTCAGAAATTTAGAATTGAAATTTAAAGTATCAATTCGAAAGAGAATCGAAATTTAGGTATCGAGAAGGAAGAGAACTGGAATTTAGGTACCAGTCTCGGAAATTTAGAATTGAAATTTAGGTATCAATTCGAAAGAGAATCGAAATTTAGGTATCGATCTCGAATGAGAGTCGGAATTTAGGTACCGACCTCGAAGGAAGAGAACTGGAATTTAGGTACCAGTCTCGGAAATTTAGAATCGAAATTTAGGTATCAATTCGAAAGAGAATCGAAATTTAGGAATCGATCTCGAATGAGAGTTGGAATTTAGGTACCGACCTCGAAGGAAGAGAACTGGAATTTAGGTACCAGTCTCGCAATTTAGAATTGAAATTTAGGTATCAATTCGAAAGAGAATCGAAATTTAGGTATCGATCTCGAATGAGAGTCGGAATTTAGGTACTGACCTCGAAGGAAGAGAACTCGAATTTAGGTACCAGTCTCGGAAATTTAGAATTGAAATTTAGGTATCAATTCGAAAGATAATCAAAATTTAAGTATCGATCTCGAATGAGAGTCGGAATTTAGGTACCGACCTCGAAAGAAGAGAACTGGAATTTAGGTACCAGTCTCAGAAATTTAGAATTGAAATTTAGGTATCAATTCGAAAGAGAATTGAAATTTAAGTATCGATCTCGAATGAGAGTCGGAATTTAGGTACTGACCTCGAAGGAAGAGAACTGGAATTTAGGTACCAGTCTCGGAAATTTAGAATTGAAATTTAGGTATCAATTCGAAAGAGAATCGAAATTTAAGTATCGATCTCAAATGAGAGTCGGAATTTAGGTACCGACCTCAAAGGAAGAGAACTGGAATTTAGGTACCAGTCTCGAAAATTTAATGAGAAATGGAAACGGGTTCTAATCTCGAAGATTTATCTGTATGAAGAGGGATCCAATCCCATGCCATCAGAACCAAATCGAACAAAGTTCGTGGCTCCGTGTCAATAGAACTAGTCGATCCTCTAAGACACAGCAGCAAGGGAATTGAAAGGAGCTGGTAAGGGTACCAAGCTGAAAAGACTTGATTTAATGACAAGTCGAAGAGAATATTCAAATTTCAAAAAGAGTTTCAAACAGATTTCAATTGAGGAAAGAACTGAAAGGTTCGAATCAGAGGATTCAGATCGGAATTCAATTTGAGATTTAGATTCATTTTGTTTGTCCTTTAACGATCCCATTTTATTTTTTTTTGTTGTTTATTTAGTGTTCATGTGAATTTGAAGTTCATTTTAATATTCAGATTTTTAGGAAAAGTTCTCATTTATTTGATTTTCTTTTCTGTTCTTCGTTCAAAGTTCATTTAACTCTAATGGCGTTTCCCAGTCAATTTGCACAAAAAGAGGTGAAGGCAAAATATGACGTAGTCATTTTCATTCTAATTTGCTGAAAGTACATCATACAACTTGATCTAGTCATGATGACATTTTCCTCAGAAATTTAATGTCTTATACAATCCATGTAAATCCAAAACGGATTGTGTATGATTCTTGTTGATCCATCCAAAAGCGTCTGTCAAAAATCCATGTCTGAATAGTAAGAAACATGGGCAACAACATCACCTTCCAAGCCACCCTTGGCAGGAATGCCGCATGGATGTGCATTGGAGGTGTGTTATTTCCCATGTAACTCACAGCTCGTAGGGTCGGAGACTCTCCAATTCTGGATCTGGTTGAAAGTGGTAAGGCATTTTTCTGTCATCCATTCTTATAAAAGTAACTGAGATCTGCTCCACAGGCACTCCTGGAATGCAATGCTTCGCAATGTCTGCTCCGTTTCCTTTTATCACCAGGACGGAACCTACTAGTAGTGGTATCTCCACCGGCCCTCGGAACTCACCGGGGCCTGCAATCCGGAGGTCAGATCCGAACATGATGTTGCACTGGCTGAGGAATGACACTATGCAGAAGGGTCTAACAAAGTCATGATGATCTATATGTGGAGGTATGCAGTCGCCTTCCTTGTAGATGTTGATAATGCAGCTGTTGGGTATGCAATCTACAGGAAATACCCTCCATGTTATCATCCTTTTCACCATTCTCTTGATGACTCTTGGCATTGGATCCACCTCACTGCGACGGAGTATCCCTGGTGGATTTCCTTCCCTGTCTGTGGCAAAATTGTAGCAACATCTGCATTGGATTGTAACTCTTCCCTTTCCTGGCATTCATCTTCGGGGTTCTGAATATGTCTTTTCTCTTAGGCGGATAGCTCGACCCATTTTCTGCAATTTAAGGATGCAATCTACAATTTGTTGTTGCTCATAATCTGAGAAAACATCCGTATGCAGCTTGAGGCCTTCCAAGATGTTGACCCTCTTCTTCCCAATTCTTTCAAAGTATTCAAAGGTTTTCTTCTCAACTAATTGCATTTTCTCCAGCTCGTATTCTGGGATTATCTAAAGTCCTCGGTGTCTAGTAACATACTGCGGGATGTATGGCTCAACCCAGCACGTTCTTCTGCATGTCTTGGTTCCTTGGGGATAGTCTCCGTAGGGACATCCTCCGGGGTTGCTTTCGCAACAAGACTCTTTGGATCCGGTACATATGCTCGGCGTCGAGGTACCGACTCTATTTCTGCTTTTCTTGGTATTTCTTTTATCTGTTCCGAGCTTCTTGGAGTTGACTTTCTTCTTTCTGATTCCTGACGAACCGTTCTCCTTGGAGCATTTGCATTAATGGTATCCACTGTCTGTTTATGTTGATCTTCTGCTAACTTGGTCAACAATTTGCGAATGCGAAGATTCTTATTTCTTCTCTGGGTAGCAGTGAGAGTAGCTCTCCTTACCCCTTGAATTTCTGCGGGTGCGGCGTTGACAACCCTACCCTCTGATGTGGCAACCACGGACTTAACTTTCTTATCTTCTTCGGTTGCATGAGAGGCGTTTGCTTTTCTTTTCATGTTGTTGGATTGGTGGCTCGGGCCACCCATTTTCATCACTGTCTGGTTGTGAAGTTCTTCTCGATCAACTGGGATCCAATCATTTTCTTCGTATTGTAAGCCGGCTGGTGTGAAGTTTGAGTCAATCTCTATCACTGCTCCATCCCTCACCCTCTTTTCATCAAGTGCTAGACTCACGCCATTTCTAAAGTTTAAAACCAACCGCCCGTTCGACATTTCCCTGTGAAAAAATAAGGAAAGGATCAGGGGCTGTACTAAGAACAAGAACAATAAGAAAAATACTTAAAAATTCTTATTCACTTCTTTTAAATTTAAAGGAAGAAGGAAGGGATGAGAAAATATCAGGAATGAATGGATTTAAAAGGAAAGATTGATATTTTATTATTATGATTTCTCATGTTTTCTTTTTTTTAACATTTTTGTTGATGAGATTTTTTTTTATCATCTATTTTATTTTGTTTTGGTTTCGGACGCAGTCATAAAGTGATCACTTCACCCGTGTTTTTAGGGATAAGATTCTATTTTAGAGGCCACCTTTCGAAACATCAGGTCGCGTAATACTTATTCAAATACCATCCATTGATTGGAAGCATAGGTCGTTCTCCACGGCAATTCACAAGCTGGTAGGAACCTCCTGAGTAGACTGTCTCGACCACGAACGACCCTTCCCATGTTGGTTCAAATTTACCTCCTATCTTACGATGTGCAAGAATAGGTCTTCTGAGAACAAGAACTAAGTCACCGACTTTGAAAGTTCTTGGGCGGACCAGTTTATCATGGGCCTGGATCATCTTGGTTTGACACAGTTCCAAATTCTGCTGTGCGGAAAGTCTTTCCCTTCCAAGCATTCCAATTCTTCCAGTCGTAGTCTGGCATTTCTTCTGTGGTGATCTTTTCTGCAACTGCAATTCGGAGTGACGGAAGCTGAACTTCTAGGGGCAAGACGGCCTCGGACCCGTACACTAAAGCGTAATGCGTAGACTGAGTAGGAGTCCTAAAAGTTGTCCTGTAGGCCCATAAGACTTCTAACAACTTCTCGTGCCAATTTCTCTTGTTGTCGTCCAAAGTTTTCTTTAAAATCTGAACGAGAGTTTTATTAAAAGCCTCGGCCAAGCCGTTTGCTCTTGGGTAGTAGATCGTTGAGTATCGCTAATCGATCCCGTGTCTTCTGACAAAATTGTTGATCTTTGTACTTTTGAATGCATACCCATTATCTGAAATGATCCTGCGTGGTACCCCGAAACGGTAGACGACTTGGTTCTTAAAAAACTGTAGCACGTGGTGTGCCTTTACTTCTCTGAGTGGTATAGCTCCTGCCCATTTAGAAAAGTAGTCTGTAGCTGCAAGGATGAAGCGATGTCCTCTTGAAGAAGGCGGTTCTATCGGAGCCACTATATCTGTGCCCCAACACTCAAACGGCCACGACGCGATTGTCGGATGTAGCACATTTGGAGGTTGGTGTAGAACCACTCCGTGCACTTGCACTGGTGACAACTTTTGGCAACTTTCATACAGTCGGTCATCATTGAGGGCCAGTAGTACCCTAGTCTTTTAATTTTCATTTTCATTTTCGGACCCGACTGATGAGCGCCACAAAGTCCTGAATGTACTTCTTTAACGATTTCGTGAGCCTCGGACCCGCTCAGGCATCTTAGCCACATCTGGTCAAAAGATCTTCTGTATAACATATTGTTTATTAATGCGTAAGACAGAGTTTTTTTCTTGATTTGATGGGCTAATGACTTATCGTCCAGTAAGTTTCCTGTCTGCAAGTAGTCTATTAATGGCTGCCGCCAATCTTATGTATTTTCTGTCACTGCTGCAATTGTTTCTTCCACTCTTTCTAATTTGTGTACTGTATCCATGTCAAGCTGTGATAGGACCTATCGTCCTTGAACTGACACTTCAACTGACTCATCCTGCAAGCAGGCAAATTCCTTTGCAAGGCGGGCTAGCGCATCGGCGAGAGCATTTTCTCTTCTAGGAATCTTTCAGATTGTTACATTTGGAATTTGTTCCAACAATTTCATGGCGTATCGAAAGTACTCGCTCGAGTCTTGGCTTTAAAATTTTGTACTTGTCCGACGACTCGTTGAATGATCAATCGAGAATCTCCGTAGATGTTGATGTCCGTTATTCCCATCTAAATGGTTAATTCCAATCCAGCTTATAAGGGCTTCGTATTCTGCCTCGTTGTTTGTACACGGTTCTGTTAAGTGGTAGGAGTATTTTAACATCCCCCCGCTCCGGTGTTATAAAGATTAGTCCGATTCCTGCCTTACCTAGCACTATCGTTTGCAACTCTTTGTTCTTCTGTGCTGAGGACGCACCATCCAAGTATAGTTCCCAAAGTCGATCATCAGGGTCTTCTAGGCTCATTATCTGCTCGTCAGGAAAATCGTCGTCGAGAGGCGAATCCGCCGGTAAAGGTTGTGCTGCAAGGAAGTCTGCTAGGACTTGTCCCTTTACGACGCGAAGAGGAACGAAAGTTATGTCAAATTGCAATAGTATCATCGACCACCTAGCAAGTCTGCCAGAAAGCATCGGGCGGGTCATTAAGTATTGCAATGGATTAACTCTCGAAATAAGGTTGACCTTATGAGAAAGCATGTAATGCCTGAGCTTTTAAGCGGCGAAGATCAGGGCCAAACAATGCTTCTCAATCGGAGGATACTTTACTTCCGTCGGGATTAGACGACGGCTTAGGTAGTAGAGAGCATTTTCTTTTCCCTCATCATTGGCCTGGGCTAGCAGGGCTCGAAGGGAGTCATCTAAAGCCGCGGTATAAAGTATCAACGGTCTACCTGAGACTGGTGCTGCTAGGACAGGAGGTTTCATTAAGTATTGTTTGATGTCATCGAAGGCATGTTAACATTTGGAGTCCCAAGTAAACTTGGCATCCTTCTTAACCAAAGCAGAAAAAGTCTGACACCTTCCTGACAAGTTCGAGATAAAGCGTCGAAGATATGCCAACTTCCCTTGAAAGGATCGTAGTTGTTTCAAAGTTTTGGGAGGAGGCATTCCTAAGATAGCTTTAATCTTCTCCGGATCGATTTCAATCCCGCGATGTCGGACAACAAATCCTAAGAATTTCCCAGAGGTGACGCCGAAGGCGCATTTTAAGGGATTCATCTTAAGGTTGTATTGTCTTAAGTCGCTCGAAAACAATTCTCAAATCATACAGGTGATCTTCTTTCAGTTTACTTTTGATGACCACATCATCCTCGTAGCACTCGACTTGGTTGTGAATGAGATCATCAAAAATCTTCGTCATCGCTCTTTGGTATGTTGCTCCCTCGTTCTTTAGTCCGAATGGCATTACTGTGTAGCAATACACTCCGATCGGCGTTCTGAATGCCGTGAGCTTTTCATCTTCTGGTGCCATCTTTATCTGGTTATATCCCGATGATCCATCCATAAATGAGAAGATTTCATGTGTTGAAGCGATGTCGATCATCAGTTCTGGGATTGGTAGTGGAAATTCATCCTTCGGACATGCTTTATTCAAATCTCTGAAATCCACGCAGATTCTGATCTGACCATTCTTCTTTCTGACTGGTACTACGTTGGCTAACCAAGTTGGGTATTGTTATTCACGGACAAATTTAGCGTCTATTAGCTTCTTAACTTCGGCTATTACTTATTGCTCAATTTCTAGACGCATTCTTCTGGGATCTTGTCTGACTTGAACGGAAGTAGGATCCACTCCTAGCCTGTGAACTGCGGCTTCTGGAGCTAATTCTGGCATTTCATCGTAACTCCAAGCAAAACAATCCTTGAATTCCATTAGTAGCTTGATTATTTCCTCGGAGTCTTCTTTATTGAGTAAGGAGCTAACAAAGGTTGGCATAGGCTCTTCGCTATTACCTAAGTTAACTTCCATTAACTCGTCTATTTTAGATTTGATTTCTTCTTCGAATTCTGGTGGAGCGTCTCCGATTGGCAGATCTTCAAGATCTTCTGAAGCTTCCAAGCAGTCTTCATTAGGTTCGCAAGTGACAACCAAGCAAAATCCCGTATCATTAACTGATCCTACTGTGCCGAATCCGAGACCATGTTTTGAATTGGGAGGCCGACCGGTATTATTCCATAATCTTTCAAAATGTTGTGATTGACCTTTTGTCCATTGTCGAGGTAAGACACCACGTTGAATTAAATTTTGACACAGGGAGAGTACCACTCAAAAGGTAATTCCATTAATTCGGAAGAAGTAACATCTTCAAATTGTACATCTTTTTCATTATTGGAAGAAGAAGCACCACGGTAAAACTTGATTGGATTAGTA
Organism: Papilionanthe hookeriana x Papilionanthe teres; assembly: GCA_022702705.1. Taxonomy (NCBI): domain Eukaryota; kingdom Viridiplantae; phylum Streptophyta; class Magnoliopsida; order Asparagales; family Orchidaceae; genus Papilionanthe; species Papilionanthe hookeriana x Papilionanthe teres. Next base: position 14,724,208 of record CM040437.1, on the reverse strand, counting down.
CCACCACCGTGCACCTCCTTGACCACCATACCCTCGATCTTATTAGAATGGATCGGGGTCAGGGTCATAGTATGTACATGATGGTTAATCTTCTCGTACATTGATTTATATTCTTCATTCTTTTCATCTTCGAGAGAGATCTTGAACTGGGGTTTCTTTTGACTTATTGTTGCTGCTTCTTTCTTGATTTCCTCTTCTTTTTTGGAAGTGTTCTCCCAATCAACATCGATGACCGGTTTCTTCTGTCCAACTGTTCCGACATTTCTTCCACGTCCTCGTCCCCGGCCTCGACCTCGGGTGCGATTTCTGGAGAAATCTTCACCATCTCGCCGTAAGGGAGTGGTGAGTAACTGTTGGACTAGAACTTCAGGTTCTTCATCGTCTCGAATTTCTTTTGCTTCATTTGTTATGGTATTTCTGGAAAAGATTGTTTTCTTCAGAGGCGCGTAGTAGGCCGCATCTTCATGAATTCCGATTTCATGCACGAAGAACGGTTGCAAATCACTTTTGATACACTGTTCCCCTCCTTCGTAATACTTTATGCACTGGTGCAGAGACGACGGTACCATCCGGTTTTCATGGATCCATGGCTGACCCAGTAGAGCGTTGAACGTTGTCTCGGAATCAATTATGTGGAATTTTGCGGTTGTCTTTGCTAAATCACCGGTCTTCATTAGTAGTGTTATCGATCCAAGAGCTCTTTCTCCTTTTTGATTGAAGCCTCTTAATAGCATCATGTCTGCTTCAAGCTCGCGAGCATCAATTTCCAAATATGCTAGTGTCCGAAGATTCATTATGTTGATTGATGCTCCCGGATCAACCAACACTCTGGAGAGCGTAAACTTTCCAATAGTGACTAAAATGTACAACGGTCGGTTGTGATCTGCTGTTCCAAGTAATAGATCATTGTCCGTGAAGGTAACACCTCGTTGTTCTCTTAACGAGTAAACCTCGTCGAAGGAATCACCGAGCCATTTGAGTTAAACAAATCTCCGGATCAAGTAAAGCCTCGATCGAGCCTCCCTCATCTCCTTTGACGAGGATCGAGCATCGTATATGCTTAGTTTGGCTGGTAGCTTCCTAAGATGGGCTAGCACGTTGTAGTCCACTTTATTACCATGTTCCTCGGTTTCTTCTCAAATGGGCAGTTCCTCTGCTGGGGTTGGCTCTTCCTGAGCAACCACCTGCTCTCCTTTAGCCTTTGGACCCATTCTCGGAGGTAAAACTTTTCCACTTCTTAAATTTACTTCAGTTATCTCTTCTGAATTTGGTGTCGAATCTGCCGGTGTATCCTCTTGAATTGGAACCACTGGCTCTTCTGAAGTTGCTTCGGTGTGTGATGGTTCTAATTCTATCGTGACCGGAGCTCCTCGGAATTCATAAATGGACTCGTTGCTTGTCGAGCTTTCGTAGCCTCCTTTGTGAACATCTTCTTCGTCGTGGTCGTCGAGGTTGTGTATGATTTGAGAATCATTATTTGTATTGGAATCGAGATCCGGATTAAGCCGGTCGTCGCTAGTTACATAATCGTTAGAAACAGTCAAAACGTAGCAAACGCCATAACCCTTATCATTATAAGATCCCGCCGGAGCGAGCAGATAATCATACGAAGTCGGGAGTTCGAGGGATTTCTCCCCCGAATCGAAACAACCATCCTAGGATAAGCGGCCCCTAGTCTACCCTTCGGAGCCTCGGTCTTCTTTTCTTCCACGATCTTCTCCTCCTTTCCGGAGCGGTTTTTCAATCGCAAGTGATAGTGCCGGCTCGACGGGTTTCAAACTGCGAGTTGAAGCGCGTACCGAGCGTGTCCGGATGTGATCCAAAATTTTCTTCGATGATCTTGTCCAGACAGTACTCCATCCATCATCAGTTGTGTACTGGTTTATCGGAACAATGGGATTCGTTGAAATAACATTGACGAAACCTCCTTTCTGGGGCTCCTTCATGTATTCCTTTGGGATCGTTATGTTCCCTCTCCGGAGATTGTGATCAAGCCAACTCTTAAAGGTGATGCAATCCTCTATCTTGTGTCTGAGCATCTGATGGTAAGGGCAATAGTTCAGATGATCTTTCTTTTTGACTTCCTCCGGCTTCTTGGGCTTTGACAGTAGAAAATCCGGTGTCTTCATTAAGCTGCGGAACATCTTCGCTACTGCTTCAGTTTTGAATGGATATTCTCTATTTAGGAGCTCTCTTAAAGTACGTGACGAACGAGGCGGTTGTTCATAATGCTGAGGTGACTGATAGCTCGGACGAGGTTCTCGATAACCTCGCCGAGGTTGCCGATAGCCCTCGCCGAGGTTGTTGGTATGTTCGTTGCGGTGGTTGGTAACTAGGCTGCGGTCGCTCTGGCTGTATCTGCATTGGCTACTTGCCCTTATCTACTACCGCAACGATTCCAGATTTCTTTTAGAATGTTTTCACGGGCTTCTGCTTATCATTCTTGTCCGCGAAACTTAACTGCTTTGCCTCTTCTTGCAAGCTCCCGGCCTTGCTAAGAAACTTCTCGAAAGTCTTGATTGTAAATCCTTTAAGGAGGAGTGCTATCGGGCCATGGATACTTTTAAGAAGGATGCCGACTGCATGTTGTTCTTGAAGCTGTGGTTCACACTTCATGCTTAAGTTTCTCCATCGAAGTATGTAATCCACTAAAGTCTCGTTCAGCTTCTGTTGTTCCACCACTAGATCACCGATAGTGATGTGGTGCTGAGCCCCGACAAATCGTTTAACGAAGAGATTCTCCAGTTCTGAAAAGGTCTTTACTGAACCGTTCGGCAGTTCTACGTACCAGCCGAAGGCAATCCTTGATAAACTGCTGACGAACTGGAGGAAGAGTAAAGCGTCGCTCCCACCGGCATTGCGAGCAACTAGCACGAAAATGTGCGACATGCCGCCGAGGGTTTCTCGTTCCATCAAAAGTCTTAACCAGAGGTGGTACGAAGCCTTTCGGGTATTCGACTGCATCGAACTCTTCGGGGTAAGGTCTACCCATCTGAATAGATGCTCCACTCTTGGATTGTGCTAAAGCTTCTCGCACCTGCTGTTCTACCATGTTTTTAATGTCCTTTTCGGGAATCATGCTCGTGCGGAATCCTTCTTTGGTTGCTCGTCTCTGATTGACGGATGTGATCTCTTTTCCTCCATCCGCAATATGGATGATCTCTGGGGGTGTTTCTTTCTGAGGTTATACCTGACTCTGGAGAGTGGCTAAGGCAGCAGCCATCTCTTCCATCCTCTTTGCCATCTGTGAAATTGTATCATCTCTTTCCCGAAGCTATGCTCTCAACACTTCCGGTTCATCTCTTTCTGCAGCTGCTGGAGCACCTTGTGAAGTGGATGATGCTCGCGTTTCAACCATGTTGATCTCGGCATACTCCTCATCCATGAACTCTGATGAGTCAACTTCATCCCCTAGTTCTTCTTCTCTTTCTTTTGCTAACCGCCGGATATCGGTCCTTAATTTGTCCATGGCATCCTCTAGCGGCCTTTTCCGCACAGTCTCGCAGTTGTCTCGTGACGGTTGTTGAACTTCCTTTTCGGGAGTCCCCTTCATTGCAGTAGCACTTTCTTCTGATTCAAGTCTCCTGACGAGACTTTTCTTCTCAGAACATTGTTTTGGTCTTAGCTCGCCGGTAGTAGGTCGCCATACCATCCTTCTTGCAGCCGGAAGCCTAGGATCGGATGGTCCGTCTGGCTATATGCTTCGGAAGGTGGTATCCTCCCTAATTTGTAGACCCGATACAACAACGGGTGAACTAGCTTTTATCTTCTTCTTTGGTTTCTCCGTGGCGACAATGTGCTCTATTCGCGGTCCGAGGCGGGATTTGAGCGGGTGCCCGTCCTATCCTTCTTAAGATTTCTGACACAGGGCATCTTTCTTTCTTTCCCAATCTTTCTATAACAGCTTGCAGCCGAGCCAATGGCGTAGTTTTATCCCTTTTCCTTTTGTAATTGCTGTAGTACGCAGGTCGGGGTAATGCAGTGGCGATCCTACGGACATTCTCTTCATCTAAGGCGGCAGAGAGAGGGTGAAACCTGCTCCCTTCCAATAGAGGTATATACTCAGGCAGTTCTTCTCTTTCCTCAGGAATTTCTTCTAGAAAAGCAACTTCAGCAGCTCTGGCTTTCTTGATCTTGGCGATCTTTCTGTTTCTATTTCTTCTTTGAGTTCGAGTTAGGGGTGTAACTCTTGAACTGGACCCAATCTAAAAAATAGATGGTATTGTAGCAAAATCAGTACCCTCCACGGTGACAGGCTCATCATAGACTTTGATTTCTTTCCCCTTCAGTTTGGCAGAAGTCGGGGTAGGTGCGAGAGATGACTAGACCGGTGGGGGTAGAGACAACGGTCCTCCTACGAACGAGTAGTACTCCTTTCGAGCTGGAACCCTTTGCGGGGAGGGAATTCTTGAGTCGATTTTAAGTTGAACTCGATCATGGGCTCTTCAGTTTCTGACACTTTGTCCATTAGTGTGAAGAGAGTGACATCAGCGAACTTGATATCTGTGTTGCCGAATCCTTGTCTGAAACGGATGATCCCATTGTCGGGCAGCTCATCCTTGTAAACGGCGAAGTCTATTCTATTGGTGAAGGAGAAGATTAACTTTGGGGCAGTCATTTTCTGCAGGGCAGATTCCGAATGTCAGTCCCGAATTATGCTTCCTTTCGTCATAAAGTTTAGAACGAAAAAGAAAGATTCCGAGCACATTTTCGTTTATCTTAGTGTATTTGTGATTTTTTTTTAAAAGAGATTGTTTATTAGAAGGTTGTTTACTAGCGGGTTCGTTTGTTAGAAACAAAACGATTAAAGGAAAAAGGTTATAGAAAAGGTAAAGGGCCCGATTTAGAATTGGAAAGGAAAAGAAAGTCTTTTGCAAGACTTTCCGACTCGAAGGACTGCTCCTAAACTAACACCTATTGGGGGTCCACCCCACCTCAGAAAAGAGGTAAAAGGATCTCAGAACCTCTCTGTTTAGGGGTGTTTAAACAGTGGCTCCTAAATCCGAGAGGAGTTGGCTATACTCGTTCAAGATAGAAATGAACGGAGTTTTCCAACGAAAGAATGGTAGTTTTGGTCCACTAGGGATATGGACTCACCACCGATTTATGAAAGCAAAACCATCTAATCAAAAATGGAGAGAGGAACTAGTCCCCAGCGGAGTCGCCAGAAATTGTCGGCATATTTTTAGGTTGAGTGTTGTATTTTTTTAAAAAAAGGGGTCGCCTACAGAAATTGTCAACGAATTTTATATTTTAAATTTAATTTAAATATATATAATTTAGAAAGTAGTATTTGATTTTGAAAATAATTTTAAAGTTGAAAATTTTAAGATATGAAATCAAACCAATCTCACATCCCAAATAGTTTATATAAACGAGCACCGCATCACAATCCGTGTATCTATCCCGATGAATAGACACACTGCTTGATGATGGGGCTCGATTAAATAAACTAGAAGATTTGTGACATTCGTTTGGTCTGCAAACCAATTTTATAAGCCAACAAGTTCCCCTGTTTAATATAAAGAAATTAAACAGGGTTTATATTACCTGGGTTCTTAAAGTTCCCCATAAGGGCAAGCCCCTATAGTTAATTACATCCTAAGTGATGGGAATCACTTAAGAAAACTCTCGATAATGATCAGTGGTTTTGCTCTCAAGAATTTCAAAGTTTAAGGTTTTAAAAGGATTGGATTTTGGAGATTTCAATAGGGAATGGATCAAATTTGGAACAGTTTATTTCAAGAGTCCAAAGGAAGAGAAGTAGGAGAAGTTGAGGATCCAAGAAGAATCTTGGCAACTTCCCAAACTATCCTATTGTTGGGCTTTGAATTTGGAAAATGAATTTATTTAACTTTCAATCCTGCCAATTTTATTTATTTAGGTCTTATATTTATGTGATATAATCACACAAATAGCCTCGAAGATGTGAGGGTTTATGTCGTACCAAACGACTACCTCGGAGTCCTAAGACCGGTTAGGGCTTAATTTGCATAACATGATTATGCAAATGCCTAACGAAAAGTTGAGGATTTATGTTGCACTAGGAATACTACCTCGAAGTCCTATGGCTTGGTTATTTTATTCTAAGAAAGGTTTTGCTGAAATAGATTCGAGTTTTACTGATGACGATGACCGTGCTGCCCACCATGCTCCAGGCTCCTTGTTGTGGCAGAGGTTTAGTTTTAGAAGTCATAAATCGGGAGATGGGAGAAGTGTTTTGGTTTAGAGAAAATCTTAAAATCCAAGTGTTTTTAATAATTCAATTAAAACAAATCTTAAAGTTGTTTAAACAAAACCGATTAAGATCCCACGGTTCCGTCATCCCGGCACCGTTATTTTCGTCGAATTCACTTAGTCCAGATGAATTTGTTAAACTCAACTGAATGAGTTCCACACTTTCATTTAGACCGTGGGAAATCTCGTTAGCAACATGTGGGTTACATCATCCGAGGTATTCCCGATCATTCAACGAGACATTTTAATTTAGTTAAAGTTGTAGTTTTGTTGTTATGTTTGTGATTAAATTTTGAGTTGTTTGATATTTTGGAATGTTGTGGCGGTGAATTTTATCTTGCAATTACTTTTAATTTAGTTTTGGTTTCAATTTAGGGACTATCCTAAAGGTTTTGGTTTTCATGCAACAATCTTGTTTATCATGCAAGAAAAGTAAAGCGCAATACATCTAAGTAAATTGCAATAAAGTAAATTGCAATTAAATAAAAGCGTACCTGGAGGGTCTTCCCGTCATCCCAAGCTGCACTTAGAACACATGTTAATGCATTTAAATATATTTTTGCAAGAGATACCTAGATAAAGCTAAGGGAAAGGGTTTTGGTTGTCTACCAGATTCCTAATCCTATAACTAGTCATCTCCTATGACGTCTAGGTTCTTTGTTTGATTTTAAGGATGATTTTCTTCATCAAAGAACAATTAGATTCAATTGTTCTTCTAAAATATCCCATCATATTGAGGAAGTGCTTAGGACGAGTCCTAAACATCTTTTCAATATTTCTGGGATTGTTTTGAGTCCAAGTAAATTTAATTGCACGGGTGAATTAATCACCTGGGAGTTTAGTTAAACTTTGTTTCTTGTTCGATGAACTTAGGTATTTAATTACTCGATGAATGAAGTGACATCTCACTTAACACTCTATTTAAGAGTTATAATAATTAAAGCCTTTAAGGGCAAGTTGATTTATCGAGAATTTTAATCATTTTTAATTTTAAAGTTTGAGTTAATGATTTAAAGTGATTTAATTTAATTATGAGGTTTTAATTAATAATTTTAAGTTTGGAATAGTGTTCAAATTATTTTAGATTTAATTTAAATTTTTACATTTTCGGTTATCTTAGTATTTCAAATTGATGTTCATGATTCAAATTCACTTAGATAGAATGAGGTGTTGAAATTATTGATATGTTTTGATTTAATTCTTAATGATTTCATTTAGGTTTGTTATTAAATGATTTTTATTTAATTTAATTTTATTTTATTTAATTTTTAATTTAAGTTTAATTTAATTTTAATTTTAATTTAATTTTAGTTTAATTTAAACTTAATTTAATTTTATTTAATTTTAATTTAATTTTAATTTAATTTTAACTTTAATTTTAATTTAATTTTAATTTGATTTAGTTTTAAATTTAGTTTAAATTAAATTTTATTTAATTTTAATTTAATTTTAATTTTAGTGTTAATTGTTAATTTGGATTATTATTTTAATTTTTAATTAAGAATTAAATATTGTTAAAGTGACTTATTAAGGGATTTTTAAATTAAAGAATAAATATCCTCTTAATAATATCCCTATTTTAATAATCCAAATTTAAATATATTCTTTCCAAAACTTAAATCATTTAATTAATTAAAGTTTCATTTTGATATTTTTAAAGTATTTAATGTGTCTCTACCTTTTAATTTCCCTAAGTTTCAATCATCGAAGAGAAGATTAAAATCAAATATTTTACCCCCCCTCATTTTGATTAAACCTAAAGTTTTTAATTACGGGTTAAAATTCTTAATTACCTTTATGCCCTTTTAAGCTTATTTATTTCATAACTCACTAAATTGAGCTCAAATGAATTTGAAATTTTTATGTCACCTCACTCACATATCAGTTAAGATATTAGAGGAGAAAATATGATTTTTCTGAATTTAATTTATTTATATAATTATTTTTAGTAGAAAATAAGGGTTTTCAAGGAAAATTCAACAACATGACCAAGGAAAAGTTTCCGCCCTGAAGAAAACTATGGGGTGTTCCTAATGACTAGAGGACCACTTGAAACAATTTTTGTGATTTTTTGAATTATATTTTATTTATTATAATTATTTTGATTTTTAGAGTATTAATTAATTATAAAATAAAATAAAAGTTGAAAAATAGATTTTATATTTTTCTTAAATTTCTCTGACCTCAAGGAGACCAAAGAAACAAATTTCATAATTTTTTGATTTTTTTTTGATTTATTAGAATTATTTTAGTGAAAAAGGTTGAAAATTCATTTTTTAATATTAAAAATTACATTAAGCCTTTAAAATTCAATATCTTATCCTAGGGACTTGGGAAAAATATTTGGTTTGTTCCTAAATGATTAGGAGTCAAAATTTGACATTTTTATGATTTTTAATATTTTTGTGATTTTTACTATTTTTCAATTATTAAAATATTAAAATATTGTGAAAAATCAACTTTTTTATAAAATTCCAATTTTAATTTTCATAAACTCCTCTAATATCAGAGAAGCTCCAAAACCATTTTTGTTAATTTTTGAAAATTATTTTTGGAGTTATGAATTTTTAAAGTTTAATTTTAGTTATGTGACTTAATTAATCCATTTAGTGGGGTTAAACATTTCCAATTGATTGCAAATTTTTATGTGAGGTCTCTCTGATCCTAAAGATCAGTGGAGAATTGTTTTCAAGTCAATTTGATGTGTGGTTAACCCTAATTAATTAAAGTTCAGTTTTAGGGGTTTGGGCTAATTAAGGTTAATATGAATGAATTAACTCAAGATATATTTTTCATAATGTCCTCTGGTCCTAAGAAACATCACAAAATTTTCCTTGAATTTATTTTACTACATTCTAATTATTGAAATTAAAATACCTAAAACAGTGACATGAACTTGAAAATTCAATAACTTTTCATAGAGATGGCCTCTGACCTAGAAAAATCAGGGAATGTTCTCAAGATCAGAGGCTTCAAAAGCCCTATGGTCTCATGCCATGGTGAATTATTTATGCAAATGAAGAATCAAAATACTAAAACTAGTAAATAAATTATTAAAATTAAAATACCCATCCAATTAATTTGATTTTTTTTTCCACATTATTCTCCTCTGTTCACTGAGCAAGAGGGTATTTTTATTTTATTTTTATAATTTTTCTATGCAAAGATATGAATTTTTAAAGTTCAGGGCATTTAAATAATTCAAAAATACCCTAATTTCCTACTTATCCACGCGGCGCCGTGTCAACCTCGGTAGCTCCGAAGCCCCTACATGTCGCGCTCCCATTCGACGCCGCCACTTGAGTCAGCAGCCACGCGTCCCGCGGTTCATGTACCATCGCGCCGTCCAACTTGATCTCGACCATCCGCTCGATACACGCGCGATCCAACGGCTCCTGGTCATCGTCTACAACTGGTGTGCACCCGTGACCGTCCACACTAAAACCCTAAGATCTCACTCGATTCTCAATGGATTTTTGTGTTCTTATGCTCTATGGATTCGTCTTGAAGAGACGAACACATCCATACGGCTTATAGGCTATGAAATTAACCCAAACAAAAAGGAGAATTGCTGGAAGCTCGGGGAAGAATGAGTTCATACCTTTGCTCAGAGAAGTTAAGCTTCGATCTGAGAGTTGTGTCACCTTCGATTGAGTCCAGGCAAGCTCCAGATGAAGTCTCTAGCTCTGGGGAATTGTCTAGGTATGAAAGTGACCAAGGCCGATCACAAAGCTTGGAGGCTAGAAGCAATGGCTGGCCTGGTGAGGGGGCTTTAGCTGGGGAACTTCTCCTCTTGGTCTGGTGAAGGAGTAGGATCAATCAATTTGGAGATTGGCTCACTGCGGTGAAGTGCCCTATTTTTGGGTGGATTTTCAACTCAGAAATTGAGCTCTGTTAATGGGGTTTAGGGCAAATGAACACTGGGGATCAACTGCACTGGGTTAGGAGAAGGTCCTGGAGTAATTTTGGCAGAGTTTCCTTAAGGTCTGGTTCATCTCCTCCTTTGGCCGAGAGGTGGTGGTGTTTAAATAGGAATGGCTAGAGGGCTTCCTAGGGGGTTTGAAGGCCGGGATCAGCTGCTGCTGGTGAGGAGAAGAACAACTATGGTGTCCATTTGGGTTGGGACAACTCGGTCGGGGAGAATTCAAAAATTGGCTCACATGGGTGCTCTCGGCTCGGTGGTTTCCGGCGATCGTGGTGGGCTGGCCGGCCGTGGTCGGTCACCTTCTTGATCAGGAGGGTCAGGGCTTGAATTTGGTGAAGTCAATTGGAGTTGGCCAAGTGTAAAGGGGCTGAATTGAAATGGAATGGGGAGAGGCTTATTTTGGGTTCAATTTGGTTAACCCATGGTTTTAGGCCTGGTGCACCACCCAAGGCCTGGTTTTGGGCTGAAAAGAATTATTTAGGTCAGCTGAATTGGAGTGGTGAAGTCTCCATCCATGGTGAGGTGGCTAAGCATGGTTTAGAGTGTGACATGAATATGGTTAAAAGGGCTTAATGAAAGATTAGGAAAGGGTCCCCTCTTCTTGCCATTAATGGCTTGGTGAGGTGGAAAGTGGCTCCCATGGCTTGCATATGGCTTATGCATAGCTTCATGGCTCCTTGTGGCTTGGGGCAAAGCTTGGTCAATTTCATGGAAGTAGAATTTAGGAATTTTGGTATTTTGGTGGATAATTTTCATGAAGCTTGATTTGGAATGGTTTAATGATGATTTTGAAACTTATGGGTGATTTTTATTAAATGGATGATGTAGAGAAATGTCATGTGGGCTTTGGATTGAAAACTTGGGCTTTTGAAATGGTCTTGGGTGGGCTTTTAAAGTGATTTAAGGAAGTGGGCTTTTGGATTTTAAAATAGGCTTTTGGATGAAGATTTTGTGAAGGACCATGTCAAATAAATGTTGCAATTGGTTTAACCATGTGTCATGAAGATTTTGGAAGAGATTTGGTGTGATTTGGAGTAGAATTGGGTTGAATTTGGGCTTTTTTGGTAAAGGGGCTAAGGTGGGCCAAATTGGGCTAACTTGGGCTAAGGTTGAGCTAAAGTTGGATTTGATGTAAAATTAATGTTGGGAAATGTTCATGGGAGTGTCACAAACAGTTTTCAACTTTGGTTGGGCTTTGATTTTGGGATTTGGGCCCATTTGGGTTAGGTTTGGGCTTAGGTCAATTTAAGGGATTTTGGTTTTGAGTTAGGTTTGGGTTGAGTTTAGGTCCAAATTTTGGGCAAATCAAGTTAGTTTTTTTTTGGGGGATGTTAGGAAGGCTTTAGAAAAGATTTGGGGCCAATTGGAGTTGAATTGGGTTGGTTTGAGCTAGGTTTAGGTCATGGGCCAAAATTGGGCCTTAGACCTCAAGTTGAAATTGGGCTCAAATGTCAATCAAATTGGACTTAGACTTGGTCTAAATTGATGTTGAGGATATTGAATTGAAGTTCAGAATTGAATTGGACCCGAATTGAGATCAATTGGGGTGGTTTGGTTTGACATTGTGTTCACTTGGGTTCAAAATGGGTCAAATTGGGGGTTTTGGTAAAAGTGGGGTAAATTGGCAAAATTGACCCATGGTGTAGTTGAACAAAATGAAATTGGGAATATTTGGGATTTTCTGGAATTTTTTGGGAGTTTTTAGAATTTTTGGATTTTTGGGCTAAGAAGGGCATTTTGGGTATTTGGAGGGTATTGGGGGGGTACTTTTGGAATTTTTGGTATTTTTGGCTATGGATGATCAATTTGAGTGGGGGGAAATGTTTAGAACTGATTTTGAAAAATTTTGGGTAATTTAGGTAATTTTGCAAATCTTGGGTAGTTCCAATGGCATTTGGTAGGTTTGGTGGGTCCGGGGCTTCGGGGGTCAAAATTTAAAATTTTGAAAAAATGAAGATTGATCAATTTTGAGTAAAATGGAATCACTTTGGTTGAGCCATGAAGCCACATTAAGCCCATATGAGCCATGAGAGGACTCATTTGGGGGCATTCACTATGTTGTTCCTAACCCTCTTAGCAAGGGGCTTAGGGGTTAAGGACCATCCATATGAATTTCCTACATGAGTCAGAAAGTCAAGTTGAGTGAGAGTGTGGTTTTAGGACATGGAATGTGTGTGAGAGTGTAGTGTATGTGCAAGTCAACCCTCACCAGACCAGGCCACCCAGGGTAGTCCTAAGGCCAAAGAGTCCTATAGGGAACTCATCCTTTAAACCTTCACATTTGATTTTATCCCTCTAGGTGATTAGGGGTCTACAATCAAGCTTGTGGGGTTTGCAGGGAGTTGAGAGGTGTTTGAATTTCTAAGTGGTGAGTTCCATTTCTAGTCCTCTAATATTAATCAAAGGAAAAGCCTAAGGCTAGATCCTAAGTACTAAAGAGAGAAGCAAAAGACCTCACCAAAAATGAGGTCAACAAATCTGTCAGGACAGTGTCTACCCTTTTTGAACTTACTTGGAAAGGATGTCAGATTTGTATGGGGAGAGCCATGTTAATGAGCTTTCAAAGATATTAAGTGGTACTTGACGACACCTCCTAATTTGGTATCCTCTATCCCAGGTAGATCGTTGATACTTTATACCGCGGCCTTAGATGACTCCCTCGGAGCTTTGCTTGCACAAATCAATGATGAGGGTAAGCAAAACACACTCTACTACTCAATGTCAAATACCTGTGGAGGTAAAGTACCCTCCTATTGAAAAACATTGTCTAGCTTAATTTTTTTGCCTCTTAAAAGCTCAGACACTACATGTTTTCTCATAATATCAACCTGATTTTGAAAGTTAATCCGTTGCAATATTTGATGACTTGACTGACACTTTCTAGACGTTTAGCAAGGTTTTCGATGATACTATTACAATTTGATATAACTTTTGTGCCTTTCGCACTATCAAAGAGCATATTCTTGCAGATTTTCTCGTAATGCACCCACTGCCAGCTGGGTCCCTGCTCAATGACGAACTACCAGACAAACATATACTTCAAATGAAAAAACCCAGTGCCATATGTTAGGAAATGTACTTTGACATAGCATCATTAGCCCAGAAAGACAAAGTACAGTTTAAAGGATGCTCTGTCAGAGCATCATTAGCCCGACGGCGAGATTTTCCCGAAACTTTGGCCTTGGTGAATTAATTAGCTCACTGACGGCGAGAAATTTCTCGCCGACAGCGAGATCACGAAATGTACTATATTTTGACCGGTCAACCGACACTATTCATCATCCCCTTCCTCAAAAATTTGAATAACCGACCTAGGGCTTGATTGATCTACGATTTGTAACGATTTCAAGACATTTTAACGCCGGATTTCATCTTCCCTTGGTAAGAGCTTCACTCCTATGTAAAAATTTTTGATTTTCACCATGAATTTCTTCTACATTGAGGATTTTGGGAAAATTTTGAAATGTGAAGAAAATACTTGGAAGAAATTCATGGAATTTGATTTAGATTGATTTTAGTAACATTAGGAAGCCATTTTAGTAATATTTTAGAGATTAGTTAAGATTTTTGTGAATTTCATAGATCGAAAAAAAATGGCTCCGCGACAAAGAAGACGATTGGATTACGACTAAAACCAATTTGTGAATGCAAGGGCACAGTCAAGATATTATCACAACATTCATGCCAGGAAATGCATTCAAGATCAAGTTTTTAAAAATCCAGGAGGAGAAGTGGAACGAATTATCAAGGAAAGAGGATGGGAGAACTTCTATTACACCACAAATAGAGCTGCAGTGGAAGTATTTAAAGAATTCTATTCCAATCTGACAGTGATAGAAGATGCACCAATCAAGGTAAGAGGATTTTTGGTTGATTTCAGTGCTTCTAGAATCAATTCATTTTATGAAGTACTAGACTTGCACACCAGTGAGTATGATACTTTTGGTACTATGGAAGGACCACTGGAAGAAGTGATAGACTTTCTCACTGACGGGAAAGGAGTTTGGAAGATCGAGCAGCCGAGAAAGGGTAAATTTTCCTCTCTCATGTTGAATGTGTTGTCTAAAGCCTCGGCATTATTTTATCCTGTTCTACTCGTTACCCACGTATCACCATAGTGAGGTAACAAGGATAAAGCAGTCTCGGATTTCTGTATTCAGAATCCGAAGAGTATTAATGTGGGAAATGTAATTTACAAGAATATATTAGCCACTACTAGAAGTGAGAGCGGAGGAGGACTAGGACACCCTGGTCTGATTTATGCACTCTACCAATTATCTGGGGTAGAGGCGAGAGATAATGAGGAATGGGTGGAGCCTATGAAACCCATTACTCCAGCTAATATTAAAACCTATGAATCCCACGAAGGATGGAGATCTGGAACAAGGAGTTATGTACCTTCTTCGAGTAGAGATATTCCCTCTACAAGTTATGACCCTCCTACTTACAGTTTCCCTACCCTTCATGATCTGATGAATGAGATGACCCTGCAGAGAAAGAGTTTTGAGAAGATAGAAGAGAAATTGGAGCATATTGATCACAGGATTGGAGGTTTGGAAAGGCGACATGATTATGACAGTGAGTATATCCAGAGACACTCTGATTATGAGAGAGCTTATTACAATGCTGAGAGTCCCTACAGGAGAGGAGAACTCGATGTTGTATTCCCTGAGTGCCCTCGATACATTCAATATCAGCCTACTCCACCTGCAGATCAAGGAGGCGATGACGTGGCTTGGGATTTTGATTTAGGAGATTAGATTTTAGATTTGAAGTTTATTTTTATTTGTTTAAGTTGTTTTAATTATGAACTATAACTGTTATGTTGGATGATTGTTTATGTGATTTATGTGGAACTTTAAAATGGATGTTTAGTTTATGAACTGATTGTAATGTAATATTAAATTGTGGAATTTTGTTGTTGAAATTAGTTAGTTTATTTTAATATTTCAAACTGTTATTGTAATTTCTAAATAGAATAGCAATTGTATGTTTAGCAGTAGATTAAATATAAGTTGTGTTAGTATTTTGTACTTATTTCAAAAATTTCTTTACCTAGCAATTTTTCTTAAATATTATATGTGTAAAAAGATACTAACAGTACAGGTTAAGTAAGTAATGAAGAAAACCTGCAAATTTCAAAAAGAGAAATATCTAAAGCTCGAAGGTATGATTTAAATATTACAGTTTATTTCCTTTTCACCCTATATGATTAGATAGAAAAACTTAAGTTTGGGGGCGGGAAAAACACAAATTTAATTATTAAATTTTTCTCATTTTATATTTTCAAAAAAAAAATTATAAAAATGATTTTCTGTAGTAACTTTAGTTCAGTAAACTAGAATTAATTTATTTAATTATTATAAGAAAGTTGAATAAAATATTTCTAGTAATTAAACTAATTTTGTAGATTAAGATATTTGGTATAAAAGAATAAGAATATAGTCAACTATTTAAAGTAAGGAAAACTATATTTTAAAAAATGAAATTCTTAAGTATTTAATTGAAAGAAGAGATTAAAACCCTATGAAGTAAAACTATAAAAGACATATAAGGTAAGGAAATATTTCAAGTTTCAAATTTAGGAAAGAGGAAAATGAAGTTCAAAATCATTAACAGGCTATCTAGATACAGTAATCCTCACTTGGAAAAGAAAAAGAAGGATTGAAAATCAATCCCTGAAAAGAAAAAATAAAATAATAAATATAAGTGAGGAGAAGCTTGAGGAGATGCTTTATCAAAAATTGGCTTCATTCGAATTAACCTAAAGGGTAACTCAATTATATTTCTAAACTTATATTTATGGATTAGTATTTTCCTGAGTAGTGTTTTCATGAATTCCTATCAATCGAATATCTTAAGTAATTTAATATTACAAATATAGTTATTCTTGAAATAAATAGAAGACTAGAAATCTTAAGCTTGATGACTAGATAGCCTTATATCTATAGAGTTAATTTAATTATCTAAAAATATTTCTATTAAACTTTACTTATAGTATTTATTAAAATTTAATTCATAGTTTTTCCGAATTAAAAGTTTTATTACAAATAATCATTTACTTTTATTAAGTATAAAAATTACTTGAGGACAAGTAATACTTAAGTTTAGGGGAATTTGATCACTAGAAAATGTATTAAGAATTTCATACCAATTTTATATGAAATTACACTTTAAAGAAAGGTATTTTCTTTGTTTTATTGCAGGAATGAAGAATTATAAGTACTGAAAGCAAAAAGCACAAAAGAAGCAGATTTGGAGCAAAAATGACTCAATTTGATGAAAAATGAACTATCCCGCCGACGGCGAGATCAAGCCCGCCGACAGCGAGATTCTCCAGAGAATTTTTGAATATATTATAAAGAGCCCACCGAAGGCGAGATCGAGCCCGCCGACGGTGAGATCGAGCCCGCCGACGGCGAGAACGAGCCCGTCGACAGCGAGATCGGTGCGGTTAGCCCACCTTCTAGAAGCCCGCCGACGGCGAGATCGAGCCCGCCGACGGAGAGACAGTTGAAAAGAGCCAGATACAATGAACCTGGATGCTTTTTGAAGAGGTGCTTAAGCAACCTTTGAAGATTTGACTCCTTCTATAAATAGAGACGATTTCTGTCCCTTTAGTGTGTCATTTTTTGTGTCTTTTGGTTTCATTTTAAAGTCAATTAGTATTCATTTGTGTTGGAGTGTAAATCAGAGAGTCTTAGTGAGTTTAATTAAGTGTACTGTACTGGAAGGAAGAGTCAAAGGAACTTCAAGGAGTTTGCTTGGGGAGAAGAATTGAGATAAGTATATTTGTTATTGTTTGTTAACTTTAATGAAATCCATGCTTTGTGTTATTTTTCCCATGCTTTCTGAGTAGTTTCCTTAGTCTTTTTCCTTGTTGTTGAGATTATGTGAAGTGACGAGTCAAAGTAACTGCGCCTAAAATTATTAAATAAAAATTGTGATAATCTTTTACTTAAAACTTAATTTACTTTCAATTTGGCCAATTGATTTGTTAACATATGTTGAATTATCAACTATATAAAGATTACATTCGAGATTCAAGGAAGTCAAAAGCCTTAGAAGGAGGGTGCAAATAAATAGGGAAATATTAACCATCGGGCGTAGAATTGGACATTTTAGTGTGACAGACTAAAATATTCAATTTGGTCCTATTGTTTAAGAGCTGAAGTGTAGATGTTAGCCCTCAGGCGAGGGGAACATGGGAGCTCTGAAGTGGCAGCCGGTATCCTCCGAGCCTAGTCGCAGATTCAGTAATCAAACATAGGACTAGTCAATGTTCTTTGCACCTGGACCAAAGGGTAAAGAATAGGAATGCTCCTATTTGGCCCAATACAAACTCTAAACTACTTTAATTCATCATTCACTTAATTCTCTCAACAAGGAGAAAGATGCTTTTCTAAATTAGAATCTTACATTTAAAACTTTTTGAGCAATAGTTTTAGTATAAGTGTTCTTAATTTGCGTATACTAGCTTAGTAAGTAAGTCTACTTTAATTTGTCTAAGAAATTCTCTAACTTCCCTGTGGGATCGATATCTTGGACTCCATTAGAGCCCTTTATTACTTGATAACGATACGTATACTTGCATAGTATCCACATTATAAATCATAATTTTCATAAAAGAATCATCAGTGTAAATAACATAATTTTGTAAGTATAAATATCAAAAGTGGGTCAGCAAGCACACTGCACGTATTGGTGTTGACCGACAAGATCAACAAAACCAACACAATTGTCTGAGTTAAACTCAAGACAGAAACAAAATTTAGTGAGGAAGTTTCCACTGGGGATTTTTTGGCTGAAACCTTCAAGTCCCTGGAACTTCCGCTGGGGAAGGAAAATGGAATACCTCCATGTGGGGAGCAATATATTTCAAGCCTCCAAACTACGAAGAGGCCGATCCGAATCGATTTGAAGTTGGAATTTGGATTTTAGAATTTGATTTTGATTTTAATTTAAATTTTGAGTTTGAATATTAATTTGATTTTGAGTTCTAACTTTTTAATTTTAAGTTTCAATTTTAATTTTAAGTTTTATGGAATTTACAAAAATTTCAGAATTTGTGGAATTTTGAGTTTGAGGCTTTTAATTTTGTGGGAAGTTTTGAGTTAGAAGTGAGTGCTTCAGTACCGATCTCGGAAGGTGGGAGTGCTTCAATACTGATCCCGCAGGGTGAGAACTGAGATTTAGATGCCTGTCTCGGAAATGAGAATCGAAATTTCGGTACCAACCTCGAGATTTCGTGAGTGTGGAAAATTTCTCGGAAGGAAGATGAAAGTATAGGGAATTTTGAGGAAATCGGATGACTGGCCTCCGATCCTTGAATTTCATGGAGGGCGGAAAAAATTCTCGGATAAGAAATGGAAATATAAGGAATTTTGGGAGAATTTGATGACTAAGCTCCGTTCCCAGAACTTCATGGAAAGCTGAAAAATTACTCGGAAGAGAGATGGAAAATTATGGAATTTGGGGGAATCAGACGACTAAGCTCCATTCCCGGAATTTCATGGAAAGACGGAAAAATTTCTCGGAAGGGAGATGGAAAATTAGGGAATTTGGGGGAATCAGACGACTAAGCTCCATTCTCGGAATTTCATGGAGGGTGAAAAAAATTCTCGGATAGGATGTGGAAATTAGGGAATTTGGGGGAATCAGATGACTAAGCTCCGTTCCTGAAATTTCATGCGAGGCGGAAAAATTTCTCGGAAGAGAGATGGAAATATAGAGAATTTTGGAGGAATCAAACGACTAAGCTCCATTCTCGAAATTTCATGGAAGGTGGGAAAATTTCTCGGAAGGAAAATTAAAATATAAAGAATTTTGGAGGAATCAAACGACTAAGCTCCGAACCTGGAATTTCGTGGAAGGCGGAAAAATTTCTCGGAAGGGAAATGGAAATATAGGGAATTTTGGAGGAATCTTGGGGAGGAAAGCTCAAGGACTCACATCCGGCCCAAGGGTAACATGGGGGACTCAGAACTCAAATACTGATCCCAAAATTTATTTTGAGGAGAATTTGGTAAAACTTGGTATTGATTTTCAAAGGAAGCAAATTTGGTACAATTTGACTGAGACCGGTAGCCTTTGCAAGGTTTGCAAATTTTATAATATTTCAAATTTTTGAGAAGTAGCGCTGTGTGAAAAGTACCAAGTTTCGTGGAGTGCCCTAAAAAATGAAGGATTCAAAGATGAGTGCAAAGACTCAGAATCTCGAAAGAGAGAATCTTATCATTTATTTGTTTTCAAATCATCATTTTCTTTCAATTTGTTTTGTTTTAATTCATTTTGTTTCATTTGATTTCATTAACTTAAATTTCGATTTTGATTTCAATTTCATTTTGATTTAAGTTTTGAGTTCATTTTGATTTTAATTTTATTTTGCTCTCATTTTATCCTTTTCTTCTACATCATTCTTTTGCCCTTTTAATTTGGAATCAATACATGGTTCAACAGCTTTAAACTATCACGCTAAAAAAAAAAATTTCTGAAAATAGTAATCTTCATTAAATTTGCTGAAAGTAGTACAACTAATCATATGCTGACAAGCATCTAATAGTCGATCATGTGTACAAAACTGAACATAGCTGACATATCATATCATCTGGCTGCTGCAAACATGACCCGTTGAAAGGGGTAGTAGATTTCTACTGCCTGAGACTGATTCGGGGACCAGCCAACCTGTCAGGGTTATGCTCCGGAACAAAAGTTCTCTTGCGAACACCTGGAGGTACTGCCGTCATAGTGACAAAGGGAGAAAGTTCTCCAACTCTAGATCTGACTCATAGGAAAACGATGTTTTATCTTCATCCATCCTTCTAAAGGTGACTGGAACCCTTTTTCTTGTAACTCCTGGGATGCAGTGTTTCGCTAAATCTACTCCATTTCCTTTTAATACCAGTACTAATCCGACCGATAGGGGAATTTCAACAGAACTTCAGAATTATCCCGGTCCGACGATCTGGATTTCTCATCCCAAACAAGATATTAATTTCACTTATAAAAGAGACCGTATAGAAGGGTCTCACAAAGTCATGGTGGTCGATATGAGGTGGGATGCAGTCTCCCTCCTCATAAGTATTTATGATGTAGCTGTTAGGAATACAGTCTGCAGGCAACACGTGCCACTCGACCATCCTCTTTATCATCCTTTTGATTTGTGGTGGCAGCGGATCCACCTCATCATGCTATAAAATCCTTGGGGGATTACCTCGTTGATATTTAGCAAAAATATAGCAACAGCTGATGCACCAAAAATATATACAATTTTTGCTATATAATTTTACCCAATTTTGGTTATATTGCACTTTAAAGAAAGGTATTTTTCATGATTTGTTGCAGGTATGATGATTTTAGGTGATTGGAGTGAAAAAAAGTGAAAAAGAATGAATTCAGAGCAAAAAGGAGCAATATGGTGGAAAATAGGTTCTGGCGCCGTCGGCACCCAAATCCAGAGACTTCAGAAATAATAGCACGATAGAGTGCCGCCACGCCCTATCTGGCGCCGCCGGCACCCGAAGTCAGTGGAATTCAAATTTGAAGAGTTTTGGCGACTTTTTGAAGGGATGCCTATGGAAAATCTTGGGATTTCGTCCCTATCTTATAAGTTACTGTTTTTGGATGAAAATGGTGTGCTTCTTCAGTAGTTCTAGTGTAGTTTTAGTGAGTGTTAAGTGTTAGGGTTTAGGAGAAGTGTGTGTAGAGTGAGGATTTGAGAGGAATTCTTCTCTAAGAAGTGAAGGAGGAGTAAAGTGAGAGATTGCTTCTTCCTTTCCATTCTAAAGAGAAAATCAAGTGTTGTAAAAAAGAGAGAAGAGGATTCAAAGGAACTTTAAGGGAATTGCATTGGGGAAGATAAAGAGATAAGTTGTATTTTCTTTTGTGGTTTGTATGACGTTTCTTTTATATATAAAATCCATGTTTTATTGTATCTTCTCTATGAATTCTGAGTAGTCTCCCTTGTGTTTCTTCTTGCATAGAGATGTGATGATGGATTGATGTGGATTTGATGTGCTTTTAATCTAATGAAGAGGTTGTGATGGTTTTTCATTTCGAACTTAATTTAATTTTTGATTTGGTCAATTGAAATGTTAAAATATGTTGTTGAACATTAAGTTTGAAAGGATTTAATGTCCTACAAAAATAATGAAAGATCCATTCAATTTCTATGAATGAATTGCGTAGTTCATGGGAATTGAGTGCAAATGAATAGGGAAATATGTTTTGATGGACTTCAATGTTGAGATTTCAGGGTGACAGGCTGAAATCCCCAAATTGGTTCTAAGATTAGTAACTAATATCAAAGGTTAGCCTTCGGGTGAAGGGTGAGTGGGAGCTTCAAAGTGAGAGCCGGTATCCTCTCAGCCTAACCTTAGATTTAGTGACTAAACTTAGGATAGGTCAATGTTCTTTTCTTGCTTAGAAGAGGGGTGACCCACTTTTAATATGTATGCAATTTATGTTTATAGCAACGGAACCAAAAACTTGACCCCGATTTAAATATAGATATATGTTTTAATATATAATGTGGATTCTACGCAAGTATACGTATCGTATCAAGTAATACAGGGCTCTAGTGGAGTCCTGGTTATCGATCCCACAGGGAAGTTTTTAACAGATTTGTTATCAGCTAAAATTAAAGGAATTACTTACTAATAAAGTGAACAGAAATTCAAAGTAATTATAATAAACTAAAGTAAACTAATGCTTGAAAAAAGTTGATTTAAATAATTTAGAAAAAGTATCCTTCTCCTTGTTTTAAGAAAATTAAGTGAATGATGAATTTAAATTTTTAAATTGTATTGTGAAAAATAAAAGCATTCCTATTCTTTACCCTTTGGTCCAGGTGCGAAGAACATTGACTAATCCTATGTTTGATTACTGAATCTGCGGCTAGGCTGGGAGGATACTGGCTGCCACTTCGTAGCTCCCACGTTCCCCTCACCCGAGGGCTAACATCTACACTTCAGCTTCTCAAACAAGAGGACCGAATTGAGTATTTTAGTCTGTCACACTAAAATATCCAATTCTATTTCCGATAATTAATATTTCCCTATTTATTTGCACCCGCCTTTCAAGGCTTTTGACTTCCCTGAATATTGGATGTAATTTTTACTATAGTTGATAATTCAACATATTTTAACTACTCAATTGGCCAGATTGAAAGTAAATTAAGTTTCAAGTAAAAATTATCACAATTTATTTATATTATATTAGGTGCTTCTATTTAATTTCATCAATCCGCATAATTTTCATAAACAAGGAGAAAGACTAAGAAAACTACTCAGAATGCATGAGAATAAAACAAAGCATGGATTTCATTTAAAGTTAACAACAATAAACAAAGATACTTATCTTAATTTCCTCCCCATGCGTACTCCTCAAGTTCTTTTGACTTTTCCTTCTAGTACAGCAAACTAAATAGCACTCAATTAAACTAATAAACTCACTAAACTCACTCAAACTAAATTAAACTCACACAAATGACACTTAAGACACTAGAAAGGGACACACATAAAACTCAAGAGACACACCAAGACACTTAGAATTCGGCCTCTATTTATAAAGGTAGGCAAAGGTCCAAGGGGTGCTTAAACACCTCTTCAAAAAGTGTCCAGGTTCAATGTATATGCATTTTGAACTAGCACGCCGTCGGCGGGAAACGACCTCGCCGTCAGCGGTGCTTCTAGAAGGTCTTCAAACCGTGCGATCTCGCTGTCGGCGGGCTCGGGCTCGCTGTCGGCGAGGTAGTTATAATTCCTTTAGAAATTTCTCCTCACGATCTCGCCGTCGGCGGCCTCGATCTCGCCGTCGGCGAAGTAGTTATATTTGCATGAATTTCCTCCTTTTTGATCCAAATTTGCTCCACTTCATGCTTTTTGCTTCTATCACTTATAAATCTTCATTCCTGCAATAAAATAAAGAAAATACCTTTCTTTAAAGTGCAATTTCATCAAAAATAGATATGAATTTCTTGATGTATTTTTCTGTGATCAAGGGGGTACTCTTTTAAGGATAAAGAATCATCTATGCTCCTATTTGGCACAATAACATAGATAATTGTTCCATATCAATCCACACATCATATTCTCATTGCAAGAGGAAAGATACTTTTCTCATATATCAAAAACCTTTCAAATACTCAGTTTAGTGTGTCTGTTAGTTAATTCTATTTTTGAAGTTGTTAGAAGTAATTGTAGTTTAGTTAATTGTTACTATTTTCTGCATAGTGTTAGTAGGAGTATGTCTTAAACCTTAAGTGTTATTTAAATATCGGATTTTAGTGCTATATTATTTATATTGTGAATGCTTTCTTATAATTCAAACTTTCCTATGGGATCGATAACCAGAACTCCATTAGAGTCCTGTATTACTTGATACGATACGTATACTTGTGTTGAATGCTTGGACTTAACAAAATCATTATAAATATATAAATTTGAGTTCATAAATTCTTGTAAAATCTAAGTCCCGTGCATCAACAGCCACATTGAATCGTGACTCTGCCCTTTCCTTTTTTCCATTTGGTTGGCTCTGTATATATCCTGGGCCTCAGGCAAAGACGCTCTGCCCAAAGTCTGAAGAACATCAATGCAGTACATAATTTCTTCTTCATCCTTCCTCGAGAATACATCAGTGTATAACTCGAGTCCTTCCAGGATATTGACAAATTTTTCTTATATGTTTTCATAGTATTGAAATTCTTTCTTTCTAACTCTTCTAATCTTTGACATGACATAGTCTAGAACGCCTCGCGGCGGTGGGGGTGGTAGGATGAACTGTGGTACATACGACTCTAAATCAGGGTATTCCCTACTCTTGAGTAACATTGAGGTAGCTGCATATGCTTTAAATGTGCCTTACTCCTCCAGCTGTAGAACGTGACACTCTGGGCATTCTGAAAATGCTCCTGTATCTGAAGGTAGTCTAGGTAAACTCAAGTTGCAAGTCAAGCACCCGATGAAAATTTCTCCCATCGGATCCAATGTCAACATGGGATCCTATGCAGTCTCTAGCGTAGTATTGGTGCACAGTGTACTGTCATCGGTTTCTTTCATTTCAGAATTGTAAGAATCTTCTAGAATGGGTGATAGCGCGTCGGCTAGCTCCCGAGCTTGTCTCCTCTCCATCCTGTCTAAGAGGCGAAGCTTGCGGTGATTTGCATTTCTTCTTTTCATACACACCAACGGGACATCTAAAACTCTTTCAGCTGAAGCAACAACAAGATCACCCTCTGGAGTAGTGATCATAGACGTGACCTGACCGTGTCTTGCAGCGAGGAGGTGTGAGTCGACGAACCCTCCAGTCCCTCCATACCCTGTTCTCTGTCCGGTCTCTTTACAACAAATCTTCTTCATCGACTTCATGTCTGTAGTCTCCTTTCGTGTATTTCTTCTTCAAGACGCGAAGTCCAATCCGTATATGGAAGCAAACACCAACTCGAAATGTAACACCTCCTGCACAAGTAAACAGGGGAAATGTCAGTGGGTGGTGTTGTGCACGAACAAGAGCAAGGACATACTTATTATTCTCATTTTAATAAGTTTCATAATTTTTTAATGCCATTATCTTATTTAATATAATTTTATAGAATTTTGATTCAAAAATTTCAACAAGTGTATTTTATTTTGTGAGAAAATTTACTTTATTTTATTACAAGATTTGGACCCAGTCACAGACGCTGGCCCTATTCTAGATCAGAATGAAAATCTTTCTTCAGATTTCTTATATCGTGTATTACTTCTTGAGATATCGTCCAGTTATTGGCAACATGGGCCTATCCCCTTGAGAATATACCAGCTGGTATGACGTTCTATAGTAAACCTTTTCCACTACGAATGGTCCTTCCCAGGTCGGTTTAAAATTTCCACCTATTTTGCGGTGTGCAAGAATAGGTCTTCTGAGAACGAGCACGAGGTCACCAACTTTGAATGACCTCGGGCGGACCAACTTATCGTGGGCTTGAATCATCTTTGCATGGTAGAGTTCCAAATTCTGCTGTGCAAGCAATATTTTCCCTTCGAGACTTTCCAGTTCTGCCAGTCATAATTTGGCATTCTCTTCTGTTGAAATTTGATTGGCGACTATGATTCAAAGCGACGGTAGCTAAAATTCTAGCTAAAGGACTACCTCGGACCCGTACACAAGCGCATAAGGTGTCGTATGCATCGGCGTTCTGACTGTCGTCCTGTAGGCCCACAAAGCTTCTAGCAATTTTTCGTTCCATCCTCTTTTGTTGTTGTCGAGTGTCTTCTTTAGAATTTGAACGAGCATCTTGTTGAAGGCTTCTGTCAAGTCATTTGCTTTGGGGTAGTGATTGTGGAGTATCTCCAATCTATCACATGTCTTCTGACGAAGTTGTTGATTTTCGTACTATTGAAGGTGGACCCATTGTCAGAGATGATCCTTCGCGGCACACCAAAGTGGTAGACAACCTGATTCTTGAAGAATTGTAGAACTTGCTGTGCTGTAACTTCCTATAGCAGAACTGCCTCTGCCCACTTGGAGAAGTAGTTTGTAGCTGTGAGTATGAATCTGTGTCCTTTCGAATATGGAGGGTCTATCAGACCCACTACATCCGTGACCCAACACTCGAATGGCCACGCAAGAACACTCTATGTACTTGGTATTGATGACATTTATTTGATGTGTCCATGCAGTATGTCATCATTGTCGACCAGTAGTATCCGATGTTTTGATTTTCATCTTCGTCTCGAGTCCCGACTGGTGAGCACCACACAATCCGGCATGTACTTTTTTTGATGATTTTCTGTGCTTCTGCTCTGCTGAGGCATCTGAGCCACATCTGATCAAATGATCTTCTTTGACAGAACACTCTCTTCTGAATTTGATGCGCTGCTGACTTATCTTCTGGTAATCTTTCGATTTGTAAATATTCTATCAATGGCTGACGCCAATCTTCTGTAACATCTGACACAGTGGCTGCTATCTCTTCTTTTCCAATCTTGTGTAGACTGTCGAGGTCGATCTGTGACAAAACCTGACATCCCTGTACTATAATATCTATAGAATCATCAGGTGGACAAGCCAATTCTTTAGAGAGTTTGGCTAAAGGGTCCTCGTGGGCATTTTCTGATCGAGGAATCCTATAGAATATCACACTCAGAATTTGCTCGAGTAGCTTCATCGTGTATCGGTGATATTCTTCTAGTATTGGCTTCAGAATTTTATACTGTCCTGCCACTTATTGAATGACGAGTTGCGAGTCGCCATAAATGACAATATATTTTATTTCCATTAGTATTGCTAATTCCAAACCGATGATTAGAGCTTTGTATTCTGCTTTATTATTGGTACACGGCTCCGTCAAGTGAAAGGAGAATCTCAACATCTCCTGATCTAGAGTCATGAAGATTAAACCAATTCCTGCTTTGCCTGGTATCACTGTCTGTTGTTCTTTGTCTCTTCGGGTTGATGATGCTCCGTCAAAGTACATTTCCCAACGCCTGGCACCGGGCTGCTCTATTTGTAGTATTTGTTCGTCTAGTAGTTCGTCATTGAACGGGGACCCAGCTGGCAATGGGTGCGCCACGAGAAAATCTGCGAGAATCTACCCTTTGATAGAGCGAAGGGGCACAAAATTTATGTCAAATTGTTGTTGACCTCACTTTTTGTGAGAATCATTCACCAAACACCTTGAGAAAGGAAGTCTACCTACATTGACCTCCTAAAAACAATAAACCCTAAGACCTAGGGTAAAACCTTGACAAAATCATCTTGACCACAAAATTGAATTTAAAGACAAATGTTGGCATGATCAAATTGACATTGATCAAAATCAACAAAATTTTAATTCAAAAGTCACCACATTGACCTTTGAATTAGTCTAAACCCTAAATTGGGTCAACATGACCTATTTAGACCCCAAAATGACAAAATCACAAATATTGTGATCAAATCGACCATGACAAGGTTAAAATGGGTCACATCAGACATCTTAAAACTAAAACTGACCAATTTAGGTTAACTTGGGTCAACCTAGGTTAACATTGGTCAACCATGGTTAATACTTATCAATTTTGGTCAAAACAAACAATTTTGAACAAAAATGATAAAAAATGATAAAAAATGATAAAAATGATAAAAATGAAATAAAAATAACAAAATTAATCAAATAATTTATTTTAAAATTATTTTGATTAATTAAATTGACTAATAATTTAATTTACAATATTTTAATTAATGAAATATTTAATTAAAATAAAAATTAAATTAAAAGTCATAAAATGACAATATACCAAAATGAAATAAAAATGACAAAATTAATCAAATAATTAATTTCAAAATTATTTTTGATTAATTGACCAATAATTTAATTTTTAATATTTTAATTAATGACATAATTAAAATGAAAAATTAAATTAAAAGCCATGAAAATGATAAAATGCACAATTTTGATTAAAAATAAT
Organism: Papilionanthe hookeriana x Papilionanthe teres; assembly: GCA_022702705.1. Lineage (NCBI taxonomy): Eukaryota > Viridiplantae > Streptophyta > Magnoliopsida > Asparagales > Orchidaceae > Papilionanthe > Papilionanthe hookeriana x Papilionanthe teres. The sequence continues at coordinate 14,696,614 of CM040437.1, read as the reverse complement.
AGAATTAATCAAATAATTTATTCTAAAATTATTTTTGAATAATTAATTGACTAATAATTTAATTTTTATATTTTAATTAATGACATAATTAATTAAAATAAAAATTAAATTAAAAAGTCAAGAAATAAGATAAAAATCTAAATTTGAATTAAAATGACATAAAATTAATCAAATAACTAAATACAAAATTATTTGATTTAATAATTTGATTAATAAAATAATTTCCTACATTTTTAATTAATGACATAATAAATTAAAAATGAAATTAAATAAAAAAGCCAAAAAAAAAGGACATTTAATCCATAAAACCAATTATGACATAATAATTGGTTTTCAAAAATTCTAAGCCCTTTATGAAATCATGGGTGACATTAAATGGGTTAGACACAACCCATATAACCCATTAAAAATAAAATAACTCATTGGATAACTCATGACAACCATGCTTAACCATGGTTAAAACATATAATGATGCCCTCATCATTAAGAGAAAATGAGGTGTCATCTCCTCATCCAACCTTGAGAGAACATTTGATGATTGATTAATCACCTCTAATCCTAGCCAATAGGAGAAGGAGAAGCTTGGATCATCCATACCTCATAAGATGAGCTCATAAATGCAAATTTTTGAAAATTAAATAAAATAGGAATTATGTGTCATCCTCTCACAAATCATTAAATGAAACATTGAATGATGAATGGCTTACTCCCTTTGAGTCACCGCAAGCCTCCTCTCTACCCAATAGAAATGAAACAAAGCAATGAAGAGCTCATCATGACAATTTGAGAGCAATTATGGCTAAGACATGAGAATGAGGGAAAATTTGCTTATGTGTCACCCTACAACTCAATTCATTGGAGGTGATAAATGAATTACATGGGGGAGGCTGATCCAAGGCATTCTCCTACAGCTATGTCCACCTCCCAAGCTCTCCAATGAAGGAAGCCATGGGAAAATCCAAGCAAGCACCACCCTTCCTTACCATGGTTAAGTTCATGGTGATTAAGCATGGAAATGACCAATCTATCACTATCACAGCTGAAATTTCATCTTGAAAGCATTTATGGATGAGTTAGAAACTTCCCCAAGTGATTCTAACTAGCTCAAACCCATCCATAGCCATTTTCATGGCTATAAAAAGCCCCTTACCCGAAAATCCCTAGAGACCTATAGGTTGCCCAAATCCTTTAGATTTCAACATAAGAAGCCTTGCTAGGGACCTTAGCAATCCATTCCAACCAAAATCGAGCCATAAAACTAGCCCAATCAAACCTATTTGGCTAAAGCCCAAACTGCACCCAAACCGAGCCACCTTGTCAAAATTACCCACCAAGACTTGTTATAAGTCCAAATTGGAGTGGCAAAGAACTTCTCTGGGACCACTAAAGGCTGACCAACAAGTTTTATCAAGCTCAAACTCATTGTGGCCAAGGTATGGATTTTTTTATTACAAAATAATTCATAATGTTGGAAAATCGTGGATTAAACTAGTCCAGAAAATCATGATCACCATATAGATATGATCTACATCTCCAGATGATTCCATAGGATGAAAAATCACTCAATTTCATGGAGAAATGAGTGAGATATTAACCCTAGAAGTTGGACGGTTCGAGAATTTTTCGAATTATTTCGAATAATCCGTGGTCGTCTGATCCCGTGTTTTGGAATGGGCGGCCTAGATCGAACCGCGTCATGTTTGCTGTCTGGATCCGCACAGCAGATCAGCTCGCTCGTTCGACGGTACGAGGACACGCGGAAGCAGCTGGATTTTTCTGGAGCCATTTAATTCCAAATAACCTTAAAATAATTGTAAATTCATATCTTTTTGCACTGACCTCCTAAAAATAAAATAAAAATATCTCTGGAAAGCTCTTGAAGAGAAGAAAATTATGAAATTAAAATAATAATTTTATTCTCTGTATTAAATTTTTAAATGATTAAATACTCTATGGAGTATTTTAATTATTAAAAATTATTTATAAATCAGAAAACTCTGAAACTTTGAGGGATTGATCTTTAGGCCTTCAGGGACCTTACATGATTTTTCTTAGAACAAAAAACACTTTTAAGACTACTTTTTCTAATTTTCAAGACATTTTTGTAATTATTGCAAAAATAACTATAAAAAAATGAAAATTAAGAAAAATAAGGTTGAAAATGAATAGAGAATATAGGGTGACTGACATGGAACCTAAAAATAAATCTCTAGGCCATTAAATAACTTTAAATGACATCTTTTGAATTAAGGGTTAAAATTTATTAAAATTTAATAATTTAAACCCTTAAAAACACCTTTTTCACCCAAATTGGCTTATCCTTCCATGGATCAAATCAAAATTGAAATTGAACTCTAAAAAGACATATTTTAACCATATAAAAATTCAAAAATGACAATTTTCTCCTTTAGGGTTAAAAATAGTAAATTTTAAATTTATAATTCAAACCCTAAAATAACTTAAATCCTAAATTTAACTTCAATTGACATTTAGGGTTGACTAAATCTTAAGCTTTAGGTCTGGTTAGATCTAGGGTAAACTTAAACCCTAACTGACATAGGGTTTTACTCATCACCTTAGGACTAGTGGGTCTAACCCTTATGGACCCAAAGTTAAAACCCAAAATATTAAGTTCAAACTTACATTAAGTCTAAGATGAAAAATTAGACTTAACAAAACTAAGTTAAACCTTAATCACATTAGGTTTAACCAACCAAACTCCTAATTAAGTCTAAGAAGATAAATTACACTTGATTAACCATCTAAACCCTAATCACATTGGGTTTAAGACATAAACAACTCTTAATTAAGTTTAAAGACAAAATTAGACTTAATTAACTATTTAAACCCTATTCACATTGGGTTTAAGACATAAACAACCCTTAATTAAGTTTAAAGACATATTAGACTTACTTAACCAACTAAATCTTAATTATATTGGGATTTAAGACTTAAATAATCCCTAATTAAGTTTAAAAGATAAATTAGACTTAATTAATCATCTAAATCCTAATTACATTGGATTTAAGATATAAACAATCCTTAATTAAGTTTAAAGACATATTAGACTTAATTAACCAATTAAATCTTAATCATATTGGGATTTAAAACATAAATACCCTTAATTAAGTTTAAAAGACAAATTAGACTTAATTAATCATCTAAATCCTAATTATATTGGATTTAAGACATAAACCATCCTTAATTAAGTTTAAAAGACAAATTAAACTTAACTAAATCAATTAAACCCTAATTACATTAGGTTTATGACATAAATAACCCTTAATTAAGTTTAAAAGACAAATTAGACTTAATTAACCACTTAAATTCTAATTACATTGGGTTTAGACTTAATCAAATTCTAATGAAGACATACTAAACATAAATAAATCAAAACCAATTAGACTTAACCCATAATAAGTCTAATTAATCAATTAAACCTTACCTAAATTAGGTTTAATTAATCTTAAACCAATTAGACTTAACCTATAATAAGTCTAATTAATCATTTAAACCTTATCCAAATTAGGTTTAATTAACCTTAAACCTATTAGACTTAACTCATAATAAGTCTAATTAATCAATTAAACCTTATCTAAATTAGGTTTAATTAACCTTGAACCAATTAGACTTAACCCATAATAAGTCTAATTAATCAATTAAAACTTACCCAAATTAGGTTTAATTAACTTTAAATCAGTTGGATTTTACCCAAATTAAGTCTAATTAATCAATTAAACCTTATCCAAATTAGGTTTGATTAAATATAAATTAATCCTAATTAAGAACAATTAATCTCAAAATAACTCAAACTTAAATCAGACTTGAGTTCAACCCATATTGAACTTAAATCAACCTTAAGCCTAAATTCAACCAAACTTGAACCTAACTTAACTCAAACTTAAACCAAACTTAAGCTCAACCCTTATTAAACTTAAGTTAACCTTACGTCTAGGTTCAACATAACATAAAACAAATCTAAATTAAGTCTAACCCATATTAGACTTAAGTCAAACCATACTTAGGTTCAACCTGACATTAACCTAAGTCTAACCAAAACCTAACTTAAGTCTAACCCATATTAGACTTAAGTCAAACCATACTTAGGTTCAACCTAGCATGAACCTAAGTTTAAACTAAACCTAATTTAAGTCTAACTAATATTAGACTAAAGTCAAACCATACTTAGGTTCAACCTGACATGAACTTAAGTCTAAACTAAACATAACATAAGTTTAACCCATATTATACTTAAGTCAAACCATACTTAGGTTCAACCTAACATGAACCTAAGTTTAAACAAAACCTAACTTAAGTCTAACCCATATTATACTTAAGTCAAACATATTTAGGTTCAACTTGACATGAAGCTAAGTCTAACCTAAACTTAACTTAAGTCTAACCTATATTAAACCCTAAACCTAACTTAAGTCTAACCCATATTAGACTTAAGTCAAACCATACTTAGGTTCAACCTGACATGAACCTAAGTTTAAACTAAACCTAACTTAAGTCGAACTGATATTAGACTTAAGTCAAACCATACTTAGGTTCAACCTGACATGAACCTAAGTTTAAACTAAACTTAACTTAAGTCTAATCCATATTAGACTTAAGTCAAACCATACTTTGGATCAACCTGACATGAACCTAAGTTTAAACTAAACTTAACTTAAGTCTAACCCATATTAGACTTAAGTCAAATCATACTTAGGAGAAACCCGACATGGACCTAAGTCTAACCTAAACCTAACTTAAGTCTAATCCATATTAGACTTAAGTAAAACCATACTTAACCTAACATGAACCTAAGTTTAAACTAAACATACATCTTAAGTTCAACCCAAATTAAACCTAAATTGACAAAATTGAATCTAAATTGACATAAACCTTAGGTTCAACCCAAATTGAATCTAAATCAACATAAACTATAGGTTTAACCCAAATTAAACCTAAACTGACATAAACCTTAGTTTCAACCCGACATGAACCTAAAGTTTAACCTAAACATACATCTTAAATTTAACCCAAATTGAACCTAAATCGACAAAATTGAATCTAAATCGATATAAGCCTTAGGATCGACAAAATTGAACTCAAATCGACATATCCCGACATAAATCTGACATTTTAAATGAAACTCAACATAATTTGACATTAATCGACATTTCAAACATAACTAAAACATAATTCAACATAAATTGATATTTCAAACATAACTCAACATAATTTAATATTAATCAACATTTCAAGCATAACTCCAACATAATTTAACATAAATCTAAAATTTCAAACATAACTCGACATAAATCTGACATTTCAAATAAAAGTCGACATAACCGACATGACCGACATAAATCTGACATTTCAAACATAACTCGACATGACCGACATAAATTCGATATTTCAAACGAAACTCAACATAATTCGACATTAATCAACATTCCGAACATAATCAAACATAATTCTAAATTAATCGACATTTCAAACATAATTTGACATTAATCGACATTTCAAACCAAATTCAACAATGGACACAGACATTAAAAGACATTAATCGACATTTCAAATCTTAACTCAACATAATTCAACATAAACTAACATTTTTAAATCTAATTTAACACAAATCAACATCCTTAACATAATTCGACATTAATTAACATTTCAAACTTAACTCAATATAATTCGACATAAATCGATATAATTTGACATAAACCGACGCTTTTAACATAAATTAACGAAAATTAACATTTTCCAACCCAATTTAACATTTTTCAATATAAATCGATATTTTAAACACAAACCGACTTTTTGAACAAAAAATTGACACAAACTGATAATTCAAATCAAATTGACATACACTGACATAAATCAATATTTCAAACATAATGCAACATTAATCGACATTCCAATTTGACAATAAATTTAAGTTCGACCCAAATCGAACTTAATACGACATAAACCGATATAATTCTTAAGTTCGACCTAAATCGAGCTTAACTAGACATAAAACATAATTCGATACAAAACCCCAAAATAAAACTTCAATTAGCATCAAATCTAAAATTAAACTCAAATCCACATAAATCGACATAAAACCTAAAATCAAATCTAAATTGACATAAATTGGCATAAAATCTTAAATTCAACCCAAATCGACACTCAAGACAAATAAAAATTAAACATAAATTGACATAAATCTAAGAGGACATTTCAACTAAACTTGGACATCCGACAACTCTGAAACAACAGACATTTTGACCAGGTAATTTAAACATTTATATGACATTATTTTTGACGATGTTTTCTTTGCATGATGAAAACAAGTTTCATTTAGATTTTTATTGCATGTTATAGGGTTTGCTAACTCTGTTTTGCAGGACCTTGACGACAAAACATGACAACAAAATAAAACTAGAACTTTTAGGTTAGCCACAAAACCTAAACTTACAACAAACTACAAAATAAAATATGACATGACAACAAAGATAACTGGACTATTAAGATAGTAATAAAATAAGAAAATAAATTTCACAAGAAAACTAAACATCGATATGATATTAATAAACCAATATGACATCGATAATAATGGAACAATGATATGACAAATAAAAGATAAAATAAAAAAACAACGACATTAACCATCACAAAATACTGACATTTATAACTATTGATTTGACATTGATGTTGACATAACATCAAAACAATGTCATCAACAAATGACATCGACATTGACAAAACAGAACATCTTCCGGGATTGAGTCTTGATATTCTATCCCTCATTCATAAAAAACCCCCTAAAGAACAAGTAATTTAACATTAACTAGAAGTTTTCTTAGATAGTTATCTAAGATGCAATTAACTATAGGGGCTTGCCCTTATAAGAAACCACAGAACTTGGAACTTTAGTTAGTTAAAATCGTCAGATGAATTTCTCATCTTCTTTTTCTCAATCTCTACTGTAATAAAGCCCCTTTTTCTTCACATTCACCCGAGATTTTAGACATTAAAGTCTAGGGAGAATATCAAATAGGGTAATAGATAGAGAGAGAGAGAGTGGCGACTCCTTGATAATTGACATAACATGGGAATTGACGGTGACGAAGAAGCCCGCGACAATCCGCCGCCATCAATTGCAATAATATCATTGACCACCTTTCTAAGCATCTGGAATGTGTTGGTCGGGTCATCAAATATTGCAACGGATTAACTTTCGAGATTAGGTTGACCTTATGAGACAACATGTAATGTTTAAGCTTCTGAGCAGCAAAAACCATAGCTAGATAATATTTCTCAATAGGAGGATACTTTATTTATGCCGGTATCGGACGTCGACTCAAGTAGTAAAGCATGTTCTATTTACCCTCATCATTGACTTGGGCAAGTAGTGCCCCAAGAGACTCATTTAAAGCTGCAGTATAAAGTATCAATGGTCTACCTGGGATAGGGGCTGCTAAAATAGGAAGTGTCTTTAGATATCATTTAATATCTTCAAAAGCTCGTTGACACGGCTCTCCCTAGACAAATGCGACATCCTTTCAAAGTAGGTTCGAAAAGGGTATGCACCTTCCTGACAAACTGGATATAAAGCATCTTAAATATGCCAATTTTCCTTGAAAAGATCATAATTGTTTCAAAGTTCCGGGAGGAGGCATTTCTAAGATAGCTTTAATCTTTTCTAGGTCGATTTCAATTCCCCGATAACGGACAACGAATCCTAGATATTTCTCGGAGGTAACGCCGAAAGCGCACTTTAAGAGATTCATCTTTAGATTGTATTGTCGTAATCGTTCAAATACGATCCTCAAATCATTTATGTGGTTTTCCTTTAATTTGCTCTTAATGACCAAATCGTCCATATAGCATTCCACTGGGTTGTGAATGAGGTCATCAATGATCTTTATCATTGCTCCTTTGTAAGTTGCTCCTGCGTTCTTCATTCCAAACGACATCACTATGTAACAGTAAATCCCGATCAGAGTTCTTAACACTGTAAGCGTTGCATCTTTTGGAGCCATCTTGATTTGATTATAACCTGAACATCCATCCATGAAGGAGGAAATTTCGTGTGATGACACAATGTCCACCATCAATTCCGGTATTGATAATGGGAACTCATCTTTTAGACATGCCTTATTCAAATCCCTGAAGTCGACACACAACTAAATTTGTCCATTCTTTTCTTTACAGGTACGACATTGGCTAACCACGCCAGATACTGTTCCTAAGTTAGCATCTATTAATTTCTTTATTTCTACCTTAACTTGTTGTTCAATTTCGAGGCACATTCTTCTGGGAGCTTGTTTCATTGGCGTTGTACTTTGATCCACTCCTAGTCGGTGAACTGCGACCTTTGGAGATAGTCTAGGCATCTCGTCATAGTTCCAAGCGAAGCAATCTTTGGATTCTGATAGTAACCTGACCAAGTCTGTAACCTCTTCTTCGTTGAGCAACAAACTTATGAAAGTAGGTCAGGGCTGCTCCTCAGTCCCGAGATTGATTTCTTTTAATTCGTCCACAGTTGATTTAATTTCCTCTTCAAATTCGGGTGGAGCCTCTTTTATTGGTTGATCTTCGTATTCATCTTGGTCGTCCAAGATATCTTCTTCTAAATGACTAGTAACAACCATACAAAATTCAGAGTCATCGACAAGTCCGATCGTACCAAACCCAATACCTTCTTTTGAGTTGAGTTTTTTTCCTTTTGTATTCCATAATTTTTCAAATGATTGTAACTTATCTTTTGGCATTTGCTTCGGCACATATCCTTGCTGAATTAATTTTTGTACAGAAGGTGAAAAGTAACCAAAAGGTAATTCCATTAATTTATTAGAGTTATTTTCTTCGAGAATTACACTAGGTTCAGAAGTAGAAGTTATTTAAACAATTTAAATTTTGGAAGATTAATGAAATTTTGAATTATTAAAAATAGGGATATAATTTGAGAGGATATTAATTCTTTAATAAAAAATCCCTAAATAAATCACTTCAATAATATTTAACTCTTAATTAAAAAATAATAATAACCCTTGAATTAAAGAAAAGCTCAAAATATTAAGTGGTTTAACAATTAAATTAAATTAAATTAAATTAAATCAAATTAAGTAAAAATTAAATTAAAATTAAAATTAAATTAAATTAACATTTTAACAATTAAATTAAATTAAATTAAATCTAAAATATTGAAATAAATTAAATTAAATTGAGCAAGAAGGAAAATCTAAACTAAATCCTGGATGATTAATTCATCTGTGCAACTAAATTTACTTGGACTCAAAATAATCTCGGAAATGTTGAAAAGATGTTAGGACTCGTCCTAAGCACTTTCTTAATATGATGAGATGTTTTAGAAGAACAATTGAATTTAATTGTTCTTTAATAAAGAAAATCATCCATAAACAAAATACAAGAACCTGGACGTCATAGAAGATGACTAGCAATAGGATTAAGAATTTGGTAGACAACCAAAACCTTTCTCTTAGCTTTACCTAGGTACTTGTTATAAATATTTAAATGTCTTAACATATGTTTTAAGTGCAGCTTGGGATGACGGGAAGACCCTCCAGGTACGCTTTTATTTTATTGCAATTTACTTTATTGCAAATTACTTACGGGCACTGTACTTTATTTTTCTTGCATGTTAAATAAGGTTGTTGCATGAAAACCAAAACCTTTAGGATAGTCCCCAAAACTGAAACCCAAAACTAAATTAAAAGTCACTACAAGATAAAATTCACCGCCACAACATTCCAAAATATAAAACAACTCAAAATTTAATCACAAACATAACAACAAAACTACAATTGCAACTAAATTAAAACGTCTCGTTGAATGATTGGGAATACCTCGGATGATGTAACCCACGTGTTGCTAAGGGGATTTCCCACGGTCTAAATGAAAGTGTGGAACTCATTCAGTTGAGTTTAGCAAATTCATCTGGACTAAGTGAATTCGATGAAAATAACGGTGCCGGGTTGACGGAACCGTGGGATCTTAATTGGTTCTGTTTAAACAACTTTAAGATTTGTTTTAATTAAAATATTAAAAATATTTGGAATTTAAGATTTCTAAACCAAAACACTTCTCTCATCTCCCGATTTTCACCTTCTAAAACTAAACCCCTGCAACAACAAGGAGCTCGGAGCATGGTGGGCAGCACGGCCATCGTCATCAGCAAAACTAGTGTCTACACCAGCTAAACTTTCTTAGAATTAAATAACCAAGCCATAGGACTTCGAGGTAGTTTTCCTAGTGCAACATAAATCCTCAAATCTTCGTTAGGAATTTGCATAATCATGTTATGCAAATTAAGCCCTAACCGGTCTTAGGACTCCGAGGTAGTCGTTCGGCACGACATAAACCCTCACATCTTCCAGACTATTTTTATGATCATGTCATACAAATATAAGTCCTAATTAATTAAAATTGGTAAGATTGAAACATTAAGTAAAATCCTAAATCTAAGCCAAACAATAGGATAGTTTAGGAAATTGCCAAGATTCTTCTTGGATCCTCAGCTTCTCCTACTTCTCTTCCATTGGACTCTTAAAATAACTGTTTCGAATTTGAGCTAATACCTATTGAAATTTCCAAAATCCAATCCTTTGAAAACTTTAAACTTTGAAATTCTTGAGAGCAAAACCATTGATCATTATCGAGAGTTTTCTTAAATGATTCTCGTCATTTAAGATGTAATTAACTATAGTAGCTGGCCTTTATAGGGAACTTTAAGAACCTGAGTAATATAAACCCTCGCTTAATTTCTTTGTATTAAGCGGTGGAACCTGTCGGCTTATAAAATTGGTTCACAGACCAAACGGATGTCACAAATCTTCTAGTTTATTTAATCGAGCCCCATCATCAAGCAGTGTGTCTATTCCTCGGGATAGATACACGGTTTGTGATGCGACGCTCGTTTATATAAACTAATTGGGATGTGAGATCGGTTTGATTTCATATCTTAAAATTTTCAAACTTAAAGTTTTTTTCAAAATCAAATACTACTTTCTAAATTATATATATATTTAAATTAAATTTAAAATTTAAAATTCGCCGACAACTTCTGTAGGCGACCACTTTTTAAAATTAAGCTTACAACCTAAAAATATGCCGACATGATGTTGAATTGAAGTTTAGAATTGAGATTGGGCAAAATTGAGGTCAAATGGGTTGGTTTGGTGTGACATTGGGTCCATTTAGGTTAAAAATGGGTCAATTTAGAGATTTTGATAAAAGTGGGTTATTTTGGCAAAATTGGGCTATAGTGTAGTTGAAAAAAATGAAATTGAGAATATTTGGGATTTTTTCGATTTTTCTGGGAATTTTTGGAATTTTTGGAATTTTGTGCCAAAAGGGTATTTTAGGGTATCAAGTGGTTATTTGGAGGGTATTGGGGTATTTTGGTGAATTTAAAAGGTGAGGGTTGTTTCAAAATGAGCTTTAGGTTTTTTGGGAATTTTGGGTAATTTTTGGAAGTTTTGAAAAATTTGGGGCAATTAGGTAATTTTAGGTAGGTTTGAAGGACCCAATGTCAAAACCAGGCATTTTGGCAAAAGTTGAATTTTGATCATGATGAAGCTTAAAGTGAGCCATGGACCAAGAAATGTACACCCTGAACATCTCATGGGTTGTTCCCAACCCTCTTAGCCAAAGAGCTAGGGGTTTGGACTTAGCCACATGAGTGCTCTAATGAACCAGGGGGGAGAATTGGGTAAGGATGGTGTGTGTGAGAGTGCAGTGTGTGTAAGCCAAACCTCACCAGGACCAGGCCACCCAGGGTAGTCCTAAGGCTTAAACAACCTTATAGGAGCTCACTATTGGTTTTCCATATGGTGGTCTTAACCTTCTAAGGTGATTTAGAGGTTTGCAACCATCCAAGTGGGATCCCAAGAGGAGTCAAGAAGTAGTCGAATTGCTAAAGGGTGGGTCCCAATTCTAGTCCTCTAGGATAGTCAAGGAGAAAACCTTATGTCTAGATCCTAAGAACTAAGGAGAGAAGAAAGAGACCTCACCAAAAATGAGGTCAACACATCTACAGCAGGTATTTGAATACTACTATGAAGTTCATCAACTGTAGGGTTAGCATAATCCCTTAATGGTTTGTAAACATTTTCTTCATTAATTTCAATTGGATTTTGTAAATTGTTATGTAAATTAGCAATCTTTTGGATTTTTTTAGTTTGTTTTCCTTTTTTAATTCTTTTAATAGTTTTTTCTAATTCAGAATCTAAAGGTAATAATCCTTCAGATCCAGCACTACGCATAAAAAGTAAATTAACAAGAAATAAAATCTCTACTTATAAAAAAAATTAATTTTTTTTATATTTTTTTATTTTTTTAATTTTTTGGTTTTTTATATTTTGGATAATAAAAGAAAATGAATAAAATAAAATAAAAATATTTAAAATCTAAAGATTTGCCTCCGCTCCTCCCCGGGCAACGGCGCCAAAAACTTGACCCACGCTAAATATATGTGTACTAAAAATTCAATCCCCGGCAACGGCGCCAAAAACTTGACCCGCAATCCGCTGATGACAAATATAATAATTAATTCTTTCAAAATGTAATAGATAATAATAGCAACTAGTGTATATAAATATAATTTTATCAAAAATATTTTACACACTAGGGGTACTACGCAAGTATACGTATAGTATCAAGTAATATAGGGCTTTGAAACAAAGACCCCAGTATCGATCCCACGAGGAGTGAGTTATGGATTTTTAAATATTTTAATTTTATTTTTAAGTATTTCTTTTATAGTTATAAATTTGATATTTTTAATTTACTAGATGCAATAATAAAGCAGTAATGAAATAATTAATGTAAATAGCAATAAGACAACAACTTTCTTCCTTTCAATTAATCCAAGATTTTCTAAGATAATGATAGTATTCGTGGAGAATATAAATTTATGGTATTGTGCCAAATAGAAGCATTCATATTCTTTACCCTTTGATCCAGTGTAAAGAACATTAGGCTAGCTTTATAGATCGAGTCCGGATGTATTGTTAGTAGAATGGGTTAATCTAGGCTCACACTACTAGATGTCCAAGGGTGGCTATGGTCGGCCCTACTAGTGACCCTTTCCTTCTCTATAAATCAAATTACAAGAATTTAGTCTGTCACTCTAAAAACTTATCAATTCTACCCCATTATATAATATCTTCCTATTTATTTGCACTTCACCTTGAATAACCCGCACAAGGCCTTCGACTACCCAAGGATTCATGTGATATCTACTAGTTAAGAATTCATCTCCTTCTAGGTATCAAAACTCTTCAACAGATTTTAAAAATTTAAATGGCCAATTTAAATAGTAAATTAAGATCTGGTATTAATATCGTTACAATATTTTAAAATATAAATAGTTTCTAATTCTCCAACGAATTTTATATTATCTTATTTATCTTTTCATAATTGAAAGGAGAAAGTAAACTAACTACTCAGAACACATTGAATTTAAACAACAAAACATGATAATAAAAATTTGAATAAAATTACAAATACTTATCTCAAGTGTTTCTCCTACTGAACCTCTGAATTCTTCTGACTCCAAAACAAATAATCTTCAAAAGCACCAACACTTTAAACTCTCAATACAAACTCTAAATAAAATAACTAACTAATTTATGAAGGATAGTAAAATGTGGCCCTAAAGTATCTCTCTAATTCTCTCTCTAGATGGGACTCTAGATAGGTGGACTAAGTTGGGCGTTGGGCTTTTTTCTCTGAAGGAGTAGCCTCCTATTTATAGGATTCAAGGGTTGCCTCAAGACCTCTTCAAAATGTGTACAAATTCAATGAATCTTCTAGAAGGTGTGTCTGGCGCTTAGGCACCGGAATCTGGTGCCTAGGCGTCGGACTCTGCATCCAGTTCTTCACACCTCTTCACTTTGGATCGCACCTCTTCGCGATTAAAACCGTTTCCAAGCGTCCAAATACATTGTATCACATGTCCTATAAACCAGAAACAACTACCAGTCTTCTAGAAGGTCCAATAACCGTTAACACAGTTAAAATAACCGTCCAAAAGTCGTCAAAAATCTTGACAGATCCCGTATCGACCTGGCGCTTAGGCGTTGGATTCTGGCGCCTAGGCGCCAGACCAATAATTTTGATAATTTTGCATTTTGGCTCCATTTTTGCTCATTTTTGCTCCTTTTTCACTTTTTTTTCTTCTTGAACATTTTTTCATCACCTATACCCAAAAACACAAAAATAACTTTCATTAAAGCATAATATCCTTAAAATTTTCATAAAAATCAAGGCATAAAAATGGGTATTTTTTTCATGGATCAAGTTCATATCTTCTGAATATTCTAAGTGAATTGATATTGCAACATATAGTCTTTCTTGAAATGAATAGAAAACTAGAACTCTTAGACTTGATGATTAGATAGCCTTATACCTACAGAATTAATCTAATTACTTGAAAATCTTTCTACGAATTCTTGCTAAAATATTTATTTAAATCAAAATAATAGTATTTCTGAATTAAAACTTTACCACAATAAATCATAACTTTTATGTAATGCTAAAGATTACTTGAGGACAAGTAATAGTTAAGTTTGGGGGATTTTGACCCAAGGAAAAAATGTTAAGATTTTCATTCTTATTTTATACTGATTTTGATGATATTGCACTTTAAAGAAGAGTATTTTTGGTTTTTTTCTGCAGGTATGAAGATTTAAGGACAATGGAGCGAAAATATACAAAAAGGAGCAAATTTGGAGCAAAAAGGACTAAAATATGAAAATTTGACCTAGGGCGCCGACGGTAAGGTCGATGGCACCGACGGCAAGGTCGATGGCGCCGACGGCGTGAATTTCCCGAGAGTTCAGAATATATTTCAAGGGAGGCCGCCGACGGTGGAGGTCGAGGCCGCCGACAACAGGGCCAGTTCAAAGCAGTGTTTATAGAAGGCCACCGACGGTGGAGCTCGAGGCCGCCGATGGCGGGATCGACGGTTCTTTCACAAAATACGTTAAATGTGGACGATTTTCGAATGGATGCTTGGAAAACCCTTGGAAACTCTTCAACAACTTTAAAAAGACTAATTTTAGGCCGAAAAGGTGTCCTTTTAGAGTCCTCTAAAAGTCACTAAGAGTCCGTAAAAAGTACTATTAGAGTCTTCTAATAATTACTTAGTGTCCAATAGAGAGCCCACTATTGTCCATTGTTGTTATTTTTTAAGTGTTAAATAGTGATTTTGGATAGAGATATTGGTGAAGAATTCTTCGAAGGATTGTAAGAGTGGAAGGGAAGTGAGAGATCTCTTCTGCATTGCTGTTTCGAAGGAGAATTCTGCGTACTGTAAAGAAAGGAAGAGATTCAGAGGAACTTCAAGGAGTTTGCTTGGGAGGAATTTAAGATAATTTGTGTTTATTTACTTTAGATTGTAGAACTTTACTTTTATATATGAAATCCAAGTTTTATTGCATCCTCTCCATGAAATCTGAGTGGTTTTTCTGTCTTTCTCCTAGTTTTGATATTTTTTTGGAATGATAAATAGAATTAGTGTGCCATAAAAATTTAAAGAAGTTGCGATAATCTTTTACTTAATTCTTAATTTACTTTCAATATGGCCAATTGAATAGTTAAAATATGTTGAGTTTAACTACTATAGTAAAGATTACATCCGAGATTCAGGGAGGTCAAAGTCCTTGGAAGTAGGGTGCAAATAAATAGAGAAATAATATTCATCGGGCTTAGAATTGGAGATTTTAAAGTGACGGGCTAAAATCCTCAATTCGATCCTATCGTTTGCGTGCTGAAGTGAAGATGTTAACCCTCAGGCGAGGGGAACGTAGGAGCTCTGAAGTGAGAGCCAGTTTCCTCCCAGTCTAGCCACAGATTCAGTAACCAAGCACAAGATTAGTTAATGTTCTTTATGCCTGGACCAAAGGGTAAAGAATAGGTATGCTCCTATTTGGCACAACACCATTTTAACTAATTCTAATTATCTATTCACTTAAATATCTTAACAAAGGAGAAAGATTCTTGCTTATATATTTGAACTTCACTTTAGTAGAATTAGTTATCTGTTAGTAGAACTAGTTTAATTTAACTTCACAGTATTATCGATTGTGTATTAGTGACAGATAGGCAATTTTGATTTAGTTGTGATTCTGAATTGATTTCTATAATCCTAGTCTGTAGCCTCTAAAATATTCCCTGTGGGATCGATATTCAGGACTCCACTAGAGCCCTGTATTACTTGAGCGATACGTATACTTGCGTTAAAGGGTAACTCTGTGATTAAAAGAATATATTATATACTTGTTAATAAAAGAATTAAAATTATGCTAAGTGTCCGTCGCGCGGAGTTTGTGCTTGTGTGCAAAAACCCCCAAGTCAGTAGTAAATTGAAAAGTTAAGCAAGAAATTTAAATAGTGGATTTTAATAGTGTTTTAAAATTTCTTAATAGTTTCAAGAATAAGTTCTACACTAATAAACAAAGTACACTACAAATTTACTAATTTACTACCACAAAGACTCTAAACATTCACTATGTCTCTGAAGATATTGTACTTCCTCTTCTTGCTCATGTTCCAACTTTTTACTTTCATATTTCTCTTCATAATTTTCTTTAAAATGACATTCACTCAGATATCTCATTACATCCATCCTAAAACATTCATCATCTTTACCTTTTGTAGGATATTTCATTAATTTTGAAATATTAAATGTAACAATTTGATCATTGACGCGCATAATTAATTCCCCTTTCTGCACATTTATCATTGCTCTTCTAGTAGCTAGAAAAGGACTTCCCAAAATAATAGGTATCTCCTTATCTTCCTCCGTATCAAGCACAATAAAATCAATAGAAAAGATAAATTGATCTAATTTTACTAAAAAATCTTCTATAACTCTTTTAGGATATGTTATCAAACGATCTGCTAACTGCAGAGTTACATTAGTCGGGGTTATTTCTCCTAATCCCGGTCTTTTAAATATAAATAATGACATAAGGTTAATGCTTGCACCTGAATCACAAAAAGCTTTCCCATACAATCTGTCTCCTATTACACATAAAATTGTGAAGCTACCAGGATCTTTAAGCTTTTCAAGAAGCTTTTTCTGAATTATCGTACTGCTTTCTTCACTATGTGCAACAGCCTCATTATCTTCAAACTTCCTTTTTCTATTGAGGATATCCTTCATAAATTTCACATAGCTTGGCATTTGTTCTAAGGCTTCAGCAAATGGAATATTAATTGTAAGTTTTTTAAAATCTTCAAGAAATTTGAAAATTGCTTATCCAACTTTTGTTGTCGAAGTCTCTGATAGATTAGTGGTGGTGGCTTTTCTAAATCAATTTTTGATGGAGAAATATGTATTTTCAATCCTTTTGGAGCGTCCTCTTTTGGTTCTTCAATCTCTTGTTTCTCTACTTCAATCTCTTTTTGAACTCTACCTTCCAACTCTCTTCCACTTCTTAGTTGAACAACTTTTACCTGCTCTTTATTTTTTTCTCTTGGATTTATCTCTATATTACTTGGAAGTGTTACTTGGGATCTATTACTTAATGAATTGGCTATTTGTCCCAATTGATTCTCAATATTTCTAATTGTAGCTCTTTGTCTTTGTAATTGATCTCTATAGACAACTTCTTCTCCTTAAATTGTGAAGTACTGTTAAAACCTGGAGGATAAGTATGTCTATAATTATTATTACCTTTGTTGTTCTAATTCCCCAATGGGTTTACTTAATTTTTCTCCCATTGTTGATTACTACCACCCGGATTATTGTTATTCCAGTTAAAGTTTGGATCGTTCTTCCAACCTGGGTTATAATAATTGGAATATGGTTTATTAGGCTTATTTATGGCATTTAAAGTTTCTAATAATATTTGAGAATCTACCATTTAGCCTAATGAATTTTCCTTAATCATTGAAATTAGTTGAGAAAAATTCATTCTGAATTGGTCTATCTTTCTTGAAATTGCAGCAACTTGATTTGCTAACATTGCAAAAGCATCAGATTCATGAATATTGGCTACCTTTTAGGATTTACTCTCTCAGAAGGCCATCAAAAATTATTTGTAGCTATTTCTTCAATTAAAGCATAAGCATCATTAAATTGTTTAGACATCAATGAACCACCACCACCAGCATTGATAATAAATATAAGAGATCCAACTAATCTTTTATAAAAAGTTTGAATTATTAACCAATCTGGTATCGAATGATGTGAATACTTTCTCAGGAGATCTTTAAAACTTTCCCATGCTTCATAAATAGATTCCCCTTCAAACTGGCAAAAAGATGTATTAACATTTCTAAGCTTTGCAGTCTTTGATGGTGGAAAATATTTAGCAAGAAACTTTTGTGATAAATCACCCCAAGTTTAGATAGATCCAGGTGCTAACGAATTTAACCACATCTTAGCTTTATCCCTTAGTGAGAAAGGAAAAATTATAAGTCTAATAGCATCATCTGAAATACCATCATATTTAAATGGAGCACATAATTCTAGAATTGGCAAGATGTAAATTTGGATCCTCAGTTAGTGCTCCCCCAAACTGATTATTAGATACAATTTGGATAATAATAGGTTTAAGTTCAAATAAATTAGCCGCTATGACAGGATTTTGAATTCTACCATGAAATTCATCTACTGTAGGGTTAGCATAATATCCTAAAGGTCTAAATTCTTGATCGATTTCAGCATTTTGATTTGTCTTTTATTGAGTATTTTTCTTTTCTGTATTTTTAATTTTTCTAGTTTTTCTTAAAGTTCTTTCTAATTTAGAATCGTAAGGTACAAGTCCTTCGGAATCTGAACTACGCATACACTATTATAAATCACAATAAAACAATAACTTATATAAAAACAACACAACAATTTCCTAAAATAAATCTAACAAGTTTAAATAAAACTTTAAAAAATAAAAATTAATTTTTCTAAAAATTTTCTTCAAATATTGTTTTAACTATTTTACTCATTTTCCTGGTGACCCGACGTACAATAACGCAGTAATTTTTTCTTCCAAAAGATTGCCAAAAACTTGACCCAATTTATAAATAGGGGCTAGTGTATAAAATTAAAATGTTGTAAAATTTTAGAAAATATTTTACACACTAGGGGTACTACGCACGTATACGTATTGTTTCAAGTAATATAAGATTTTCTGTTAAGACCCCAGTATCGATCCTACAGAGAAGCGAGGTAAGCATTCCTTTAAGTTAATTCCAGTCCATTTCTATAAGGCCTAAATTTGGAATGTCGATTAAAATGGGTTTTTTAATAACTAATCCTAAATAAAGTTCTTAAATAAAAAGATAACTTATAGATAAATTGGTTTGGAGAATTTTGAGATATTAAAAACTACCTTTCTCTTGTAATTACATAGATAATGTGTAGGAAAGAGATGCTTAGAATTTTATGTAGTAGTGCCAAATAGAAGCAATCCTATTCATTACCTTCGCTAGATAGTATAAAGAACATTGGCTAATCTATAGATCGGTTCAAGATGTATTATTAGTAGAATGGGTTAATCTAGGCTCACAATTCTAGATGTCCAAGGGTGGTTTTGGTCGGCCCTACTAGTGACTCGTTCCCTTTCTATAAACCAAATTATTAGAATTTAGTCTGTCACTCTAAAAACTAATCAATTGTACGCTTAATAAATAATATCTCCCTATTTTTTGTACTTCCCAATGAATAACCCGCTCAAGGCCTATGATTACCTAAGGATTCATGTGATATCTACTAGTTAAGAACTCAACTCCGGTTAGGTCTCCGAATTCTTCAAAAGATTTTAACAATAAAAGTGATCAATTTGTAAAGTATATGAAGATCGATATGAATATCATCACCATATTTTAATAAGAGAATATATAAGCAAATCTTAATTCCTAAACATGCATCTATTTCATTACAAAACAAAAGTAAATGAAAATAATGGCATAAGAAGTAAAAGAATTGATAGAATTATGTAATAAATTAAGTGCCAACAAGGAACTTATTTCATTAGTATTCTATCATATTTATGCAACTATCTGTCTCCTAGAAGCATCTAATAGATAATTCTATCATAAAAATAATTTTCCTACACATGCCACTACTTCATATTAAAAGAAAGAGTAAAGAAAATCACTTACGAAGCATGGATAAATCACGACAGAAAACTCAGTTTAAAACAAAGAAAATCCACTAGAAGTGTTTACAACAATTACAAGAGAATGAAGAACACAATACTTATCTTTTTCCCTCTGAAGGAAAGAAGAAGATCTCTCCGCCAAAGTCTTCCACTGATCCATGCGCCGCTCGTACATCCCATACATAAATATCTCAAAATCCCTCACAAATCTCTCCATAAGATGTAGAAATCTACATCTTCGTGACTCTAAAATGACTTTATAATGACTAAAGGAGAAGAAAAGGAGAGAGAGAGAGAGAGCGAGAGAGAGAGAGAGAGCACCCCTTTGCTGTAGAATTGGTCTCTATTTATAGATTTTCAAAAATGACCAGGGGTTGCTTAAGGCACCTCTTCAAAATTCATCCACATTTATTGAATCTTCTAGAAACAAGTTCTGGGGCATAAGAGCCAAGTTCTGGGGCCTAGGCTCCAAGTTATGGCGCCTAGGCGCCAGACTCCGTGCCCAAACAGTCGCACCCCTTCACTTTTGGTCGCACCTCTTCGTGATTTAAACCGCTCCAATGTGTCCACATTCATTGTATCACATGTCCTATATATTAGGAGTAACTTCCAGTCTTCTAGAAGGTCTAAAAACTACTTAACATCGTCAAAATAACTTCCAAAGTCGTCCATAACCATCCATAATCGTCCCTAGATAGGTTCTGGTGCCTAGGCCTTGATTCTAGGGCCTAGGCGGCGTTTTCTCGTGCTCTCTGGCGCCAAGGTGCCAGGTTTGGCGCCTAGGCGCCACCCTGTGCGTAGCTCCACTGTTTTGCTCCGTTTGGCTCGGTTTCAACTCTGTTTCGCCCCATTTCAGTTGTGTTGCGTTCCTAACATCTTCACATACAAGATAAACATAAAAACAACCTTTCTCAAAAGTATAATTTCATTCAAAAATATGTGAGAAATATAAAATAGATTAAGCATAGAAAAATATATTGATATGTACTAGGTCAGAATTTTCTTCCTTGCTCATTTTGGCTCCAAATTGTATTGTTTTTGCTTCATTTTCTCTACAATCATATTTTTATACTTGAAGACAAAAATCTGCAAAATAACTTTTTTAAAGTGTAATATCATTAAAAATGTGCATAAAATGGGCATGAAATGAACACTAAAAACAGGTAATTTTTAAGTGGATCAAATTCCCCCAAACTTAAACTTTACTTGTCCTCAAGTAACACTATAATCATGTAAAACCACATAAGCAAATCATGTGTATGAGTTTCTTTAGGAGTTTCTTAAATTTTGTTCTAGAAAAGTAGTAGTCCAATTTAGAAAAAATTTTAGTAAATGAGACCAATTTAAAATTTAGAAATCTCTTAGATGAAAGAGTATGAAAATATATGTTGTTATCTAATTCAGAAATACTTGTAGATTTTTCAAAATATAGGGGTTAGACATTTTATTTTCTTTACTTAAAAATCTTTATTAAAAATGATTATACTAACTATATTATATTTTTAAGCTTATGATTTTCTCAAATCTTATACTTTAAAAAGCTCGTGTGGAACCAATTTTTGATTAGGCCCTTTAATCCTCATGCTTCTCCTTCCTTTTTCACATACTATACTTTTCTTTTCTTTTCTTTTCTTTTTCTTTTTCTTTTTCTTTTCCTTTTCTTTCTTTTTTTCTCAGGCAAGGATTACTATATCTGGATAGGTCTTTAATAATTTTGAATTCCACCCTTCCTTTCCTAAAGCATAAGGAAGATATATATCTTTTACGTGAAAATATAATAATAGTTTTGAAAATTTTTTTTCAATAAAATAAATTTAAATATTGAAAATAAAAGTCTAATCCTTCTACTTTTCTAAAATGAAAACTTTTCTTACTAAAGATGGTTACACAATAATTATCATTTCTTCACTAAGAAAAATTTAACTTTAAATTTTTCATCACTACTATAAATTTTAACTAAATTTTCTTACTCATTTCTATATTCAAAATTTTATTTCCCTAACATAACTTCATACACATAATTATTTTTCAATCAAAAATCAAATTTATTTATAGCATTTTTTAGGACAAATAAAATTTAAGTTTTTGAAAATTGTTTTTCATTCCCACCAAACTTGAATTTTAAAATATTTTATAATTAATTCCATAAAATGTATGAGGAAGAAAAATAAACATTAAATCTATTAACAACATCCCATCAAATTTATATACATGCATAATCAGGATAGAATGACTGCAAGAGAAAGTAAATCTAGCCTAAAACATGCTTGTTATAATATTAAACTTAAAGGAAGTATATTAATTTTAAAATATATTTTTCTTCCTACCCCCAAACTTGAATTTGAACATTTATAGCATTCAGCACAGAAAATATAAGCAGGAAGAAAAATAGTTCAGAAATTCTATCTACCACAAATGTTTGTCAAAAACATCTACAAATGTTCATTAGAACATAACAATTTGCAATAGAAAGTAATTCTAAACTAAACATGCTAGAATAAAATTAAACTAAAGAAAGGTCAAATTAGCAGGACATGTATCGGCAAAGGAAAATATATTTAAGTGTTATTCAAATCTCTAAATTGTTGTAACATAAACAAAAAAAAACAAACACACAAACTAAAATACCTAGACTCACAGATTCATAAACAAATATTAATTGAGGTTAATTTGATCTCCTTTCTACTCACATTTTCCCTCCTTACTTTCAAATTCTAATGGAAGAAACTACACTAATAACAATAATCTAATAAATAAAAATAGTGCAGTTCATTCATATGTTGTTCATTAAGCAATATCATGACCTTACTTAGTGAAAACAAATTTCGATAAAGGAAGTAATAGAGCTGACATGGAGTGGTCCAAGTCCAAACTCTACATGCTTCAATGTAATGCTCAGCTCCAGTTGAGAACTAAGTCATAACAGACTCGTCAACCTGCTACTACCAGAAGTCATATACAAATTTAGTCAAGACCAAGGCATAACCTCACAACATTAATC
The DNA here is from genome assembly GCA_022702705.1 of Papilionanthe hookeriana x Papilionanthe teres. Classification (NCBI taxonomy): domain Eukaryota; kingdom Viridiplantae; phylum Streptophyta; class Magnoliopsida; order Asparagales; family Orchidaceae; genus Papilionanthe; species Papilionanthe hookeriana x Papilionanthe teres. The sequence goes on along the minus strand of CM040437.1, from coordinate 14,673,502 downwards.
TAATCCGCACTAAAGCAAACACAAAACAACACTAACAATCATGACTCTCAAGCACACTAAATCAAAGCACACTGATAACTATGGGTTGCCTCCCATAAAGCGCTTGGTTTTAACATCGCGAGCCCGACAAATGATTCCTCCTGGATCAAAATTCCAATTAAGTAATGCTTGATCAATCTCCCAATCATTTCCAGATCCAAGGATTCCTATAAAATCCTCAAATTTTAATTTTTCATTCAGCACTTCATTTTCAGTTTGATTTATATCATTGTTCCTTGACCCACATTTGATATTTATACTTACAAAAATATGTTATTAATATTGGCAACGACACCAAAAACTTGATCCCGCACCAAATATATGTATTTATACTGATGATTCTTTTATGAAAATTATGATTTATAATGTGGATACTACGCAAGTATACGTATCGTTATCAAGTAATAAAGGGCTCTAATGGAGTCCAAGATATCGATCCCACAGGGAAGTTAGAGAATTTCAAAGACAAATTAAAGTAGACTTTCTTACTAAGCTAGTATACGGAAATTAAGAACACTTATACTAAAATTATTGCTCAAAAAGGTTTAAATGTAAGATTCTAATTTAGAAAAGCATCTTTCTCCTTGTTGAGAGAATTAAGTGAATGATGAATTAAAGTAGTTTAGAGTTTGTATTGTGCCAAATAGGAGCATTCCTATTCTTTACCCTTTGGTCCAGGTGCAAAGAACATTGACTAGTCCTATGTTTGATTAATGAATCTGCGGCTAGGCTGGGAGGATACCGGCTGCCACTTCAGAGCTCCCACGTTCCCTTCACTTGAGGGCTAACTTCTACACTTCAGCTCTCAAACAATAGGATCGAATTGAATATTTTAGTCTGTCACACTAAAATGTCCAATTCTACGCCCAATAGTTAATATTTCCCTATTTATTTGCACCCTCCTTTCAAGGCTTTTGACTTCCTTGAATCTCGGATGTAATCTTTACTATAGTTGATAATTCAACATATGTTAACAAATCAATTGGCCAAATTGAAAGTAAATTAAGTTTTAAGTAAAAGATTATCACAATTTTTATTTAATAATTTTAGGTACAATTACTTTGATTCGTCACTTCACATAATCTCAACAACAAGGAAAAAAGACTAAGGAAACTACTCAGAAAGCATGGGAAAAATAACACAAAGCATGGATTTCATTAAAGTTAACAAACAATAACAAATATACTTATCTCAATTCTTCTCCCCAAGCAGACTCCTTGAAGTTCCTTTGACTCTTCCTTCCAGTACAACACACTTAATTAAAACTCACTAAGACTCTCTGATTTACACTCCAACACAAATGAACACTAATTGACTTTAAAACAACACTAACAGACACCAAAAATGACACACTAAATGGACAGAAATCGTCTCTATTTATAGAAGGAGTCAAATCTTCAAAGGTTGCTTAAGCACCTCTTCAAAAAGCGTCCAGGTTCATTGTATCTGGCTCTTTTCAACTGTCTCGCCATCGGCGGGCTTCTAGAAGGTGGCTAACCACGCCAATCTCGCTGTCGGCCAGCTCGATCTCGCCGTCGGCGGGCTTCTAGAAGTTGGCTAACCACGCCAATCTCGTTGTCGGCAGGCTCGATCTCACCGTCGGCGGGCTCTTTATAAAATATTCAAAAACTCTTGGGAAAATCTCACCGTCAGCGGCTTAAATCTCGCCGTCGGCGGGACAGTTCAATTTTCATCATTTTTAGTTCTTTTTGCTCCAAATCCGCTTCTTTTGTGCTTTTTTGCTTTTAGTACTTATAATTCTTCATTCCTGCAATAAAACAAAGAAAATATCTTTCTTTAAAGTGCAATTTCATATAAAATTGGTATAAAATTTGTCAAAATCCCCCAAACTTAACTATTACTTGTCCTCAAGTAATTTAGATACTACATAAAAGTAATGATTATTTGTAGTAAAGTTTTAATTCAGAATTACTATGAATTTGATTCAAATAAGTATTACAGTAAAGTTTTCTAGAAATATTTTAAAATAATTAAACTAATTCTATAGATATAAGGCTATTTAGTTCTCAAGTTTAAGATTTCTAGTCTTCTATTTATTTCAAGAATGACTATACTTTTCAATATTAAATTACTTAAGATATTCGAGATGATAGGAATTTCATGAAAGCACTATTTAGTAAAATACTAATCCATATATATAAGTTCGAAATGTAATTGAAGTTTACCCTTTAGGTTGATTCAAATGAAGCCAATTTTTAATAAGGCATCTTCTCAAGCTTCTCCTCACTTTATATATATATATATATATATATATATATATATATATATATATATATATATATATATCTTTTTCTTTCTGGATTGATTTTTAATCCCTTTTTCTTTACTTTTTTTTAAGTTAGGATCACTATTTTTGGTTAGCCTGTTAATAATTTTGAACTTCATTTTCCTCTTCCTAAATTTGAAACAGGAAACATTTACTTCTCTTATATGTATTTCAAAGTTTTTACTTCATTGAGTTCCAATCTTTTCTTTCTCAACTAAATACCTAAGAATTTTATATTTGAAAATATAGTTTTCTTTACTATAAATAGTTAACTATATTCTTATTTTCTTATACTAAATATCCTTAATCTACAAAATTAGTTAATCATTAAAAGTATTTCTCTTAAATTTCTATAATAATTAAATAAATTAATTCTAGTTTACTGAATTAAAATTACTACAGGAAAATCATTTTATAATAATTTTTGAAATTATAAATTGAGAACAATTTAATAATTAAATTTGTATTTTTCCCTCCCCCAAACTTAAGTTTTTTTATCTATCTATATAGTGTGAAAATGAAATAAACTGTAAATTTAAATCATACCTTCGAGCTTTAGGTATTTCTCTTTTTGAAGTTCTGCAGGTTCTTTTCATCACTTAATTACATGTATTGTTAATAACTTTCTACACACATAATATTAAAGAAATTGCTGGGTAAAGAAGTTTAACACAATACTACCACATTTTATACTAAAATATCACACTACATCCACATACATTTACTAATCTAATCCAAGACTACAATAGTAGTCTGAAAACATTAAAAATTTAAAAACTATATAACTTTAACAACAATGTTTAAAAAGATATACACCACATCATAATTAAGTTCATAAACTAAACATTAATACTAAAGTTTTAAGAAAAACATACAATCAATGATAACATCAAAGTTTATAAGTCAAATAACTAAACAAATAAACATAGAGTCTAATCTTCTGCATCAAAGTCCCAAACTATATCGTCGTTTCCTTGATCAGCGGGTGGAGTAGGCGGGTAATGACTGTAGCGGGGGCATTCAGGAAATGTAACATCAACCTCTCCTCTCCTGTAACGTTTTTCAGCATCATAATAAGCTATCTCAAACTCAGAATGTCTCTGGAGATACTCACTGTCATAATCATGCCTTCGCTCTAATCCTCCAATTCTCTGATCAATATGCTTCGCTTATTCCTCAATCTTTTCAAAGCTCTTCCGCCGCAGGGTCATTTCATTCATCAAATCATGAAGGGTAGGAGAACTATAAGTAGGAGGATCATAACTGGTGGAGGAAATATCCCTACTAGTTGAAGGTACATAACTCCTAGTTCCAGATCTCCATCCTTCGTGGGATTCATAGGTTTTAATATTAGCCAGAGTAATGGGTTTCATAGGCTCCACCCATTCCTCATCATCTCTCGCCTCTACCCCAGATAATTGGCAGAGTGCATAAATCGGACCAGGGTGTCCTAGTCCTCCTCCGCTTTCACTTCTAGCAGTGGCTAATATATTCTTGTAAAGTACATTTCCCACATTAATACTTCTTTGGTACTGAATACAGAAATTCAGAACTGCTCTATCTCTTGTTACCTCACTATGGTGATACGTGGGTAACTGAGTAGAACAGATAAAATAATGCCAGGCTTTAGACAACGCATTCAACATTGAGAGAGGAAAATTTACCCTTTCTCGCTGCTTGATATTCCAAACTCCTTTCCTGTCAGTGAGAAAGTTTATCACTTCTTCCAGTGGTCCTTCCATAGTACTAAAAGAATCATACTCACTGGTGTGCAAGTCTCATACTTCATAAAACGAATTGATTCTAGCAGCACTGAAATCAACCAAAAATCCTCTCACCTTGATTGGTGCATCTTTTATCATTGTCAGATTGGCAAATAATTCTTTAACTACTTCCACTGCAGCTCTATTTGTGGTGTAAAATAAGTTCTCCCATCCTCTTTCCTTGATTATTCGTTCCACTTCTCCTCTTGGATTTTTAAAAACTCGATCTTGAATGCATTTCCGGCTTGAATGTTGTGAAAATATCTCGACTGTGCCCTTGCATTCACAAATCAGTTTTCGTCGTAATCCAATCGTCTTCTTTGTCGCGGAGCCATTTTTTCGATCTATCAAATTTACAAAAATCTTAACTAATCTCTAAAATATTACTAAAATGGCTTCCTAATGTTACTATAATCAATCTAAATCAAATTCCATGAATTTCTTCCAAGTCTTTTATTCACATTTCAAAATTTTCCCAAAATCCTCAATGTAGAAGAAATTCAAGGTGAAAATCAAAAATTTTTACATAGGAGTGAAGCTCTTACCAAGGGAAGATGAAATCCAGCGTTAAAATGTCTTGAAATCGCTCCAAATCCCAGATCTATCAAGCCCTAGGTCGTTTTTTTGAAGTTTTGAGGATGGGGATGATGAATAGTGTCGGTTGACCGGTCAAAATATAGTACATTTCGCGATCTCGCTGTCGGCGAGAAATTTCTCGCCGTCGGCGAGCTAATTAATTCACTAAGGCCAAAATTTCGGGAAAATCTAGCCGTCGGCGGGGTCGATCTCGCCATCGGTGGGATTTTCGAATTTTAAAAATTTTTATGTTTTCAATTATATTCAATTTAATTAAACCTTGTTCTAATGTTCGGTCACTTAATTTGATATATTTTTCTAAGATTAGATATTCTACTAACTTATATAAGGTTTACACAACACAAACATTATAACTTTTATAAATGAAATCCATGAACTTACAAACTTCAAATACCACAAAACTAACAATTGACTTAGCAAATTAACCAAAACACATCTAACTCAGCATTGTAATCCATACCATAATACTCTAAATGCTGAGACTAAACAAACAACATAAAATCTCATATAAACAGAGATTAACTTCGTAAAATCTAAATTATATTAAAAACTAAGTTCAAATCAACACACATAAATAAAATAAGGATAAATCTCTCGCTACTCATTGGAATCCGAACTAACTTCTTCCCCGATATTCCCAATAGATCGTCGGTGCACAAATAGATTGTAGAAAGGCCTGAAGGGGAATTCTTCTATAGAATCTTCTTCAATCCATCACTTCTGTCTCATCAGTCGTATGAAACTTGCCTCTAAATGTCCTGAATGATCGAAATGCTCCTTCATTCTCCAGTCTATGTGATCAAATAAATCAGAGATATTATCAATAGAATTCATCACATTCTGTAATTCCTTCTCCAATCCTTTAATTTTTCATAGAATCAGGTTAGTTTTATCAGTCAAAGGCCTGATTAAAGGATTGTTTTGAGATGCTTGATCAGAGATAATTGTTATATCATCATTGTTATCCAAAGTAGGAAATATATCTGTCGGATCTAATAGTTTCTAGGGTAACAAAACTTTTTCCCAAGCTTCGTAGGAAACTTGGTACTGACTACGTAAAGCAAAAATTGTTGATGGGTGTCCGAGTCCATGAATCGATCCATTCACAATTAATCCTAATGCAGACTTCACAATGATAGATCCAACATCGATAGGTAATCCAGATTGAATATAGTAATTTAAAATTGTGCATTCCTTCGAGACTTTGTTTACCCTCATAGTGGGTAATAACTTCGATGAAATAAAGAAATGCCAATGGTTTGAGACGGGGTTAAGAAGTGATGCAGAAAAACTTACATACCCGTCTTTTCGTATTTCCCAGTCATCAGGTTCGTCGGTCAAATATCGATATATCTCTTTCAAGTTGTATCTTGTCGGAAAAAAATTTGAATTGTGGCAAACAGGAGTATTTTCAATCGAGTATAATTCATTGATTCGAGAAGGAGTGAAAGTTACCCATCTGCCTCTTACGTAAACACTTCCATTATGGATCGCATGCAGATTAGAGTAGAATTTCTTGACTACTGGAATGACGACAGCAGATGTTGTGTAGCTTAATACCTCCCAATGTCGCTGAACAATCATTTCTTCAATTGTTGTCGTTGAATTCTCCGCTCCTCTGTTTACGAATCCTCTTTCTTTAATCAGTCGCTTCTTCATCAAAACTTTGTTGAATAGTCGTTGAGCCTCAGAACTGACGAACTTTCGTCGGTTAAGCACTCCAGATTTCGTGGTTTCTAATGGGTTGGGGGCCATTATGGATTGTTTTGGAGGGGCTCTATTCATTTCTAGTGAAGGAATGGTGTAAATAATGAGTTCTAAACATTTTGTAGTGAATATTATAGGTTAGAACCGCCCAAAACCGCAAAACAACTCTTAAAAACTACTTTTTAACTATCTCGCCGTCGGCGGTAACGATATCACCGTCGGTGAGCTAGTTAATATTTTAAACTGAATTTGGGCGTGCCGATCTCGTTGTCGGTGGGATCGATCTCGCCGTCGGCGAGATTAGGTAAATTGCCCAATTTTCGCTCCGGTCCGAATATTTTCTGATTTCTTTGTATAGATTCAAATTTGTGATGATTTTTAAAAAGTAAAATGAGTAGTAGAATTTATTCTATATTTTAATTTTTAATAACATTAGTAAATAGATCAGAATTAATAACTACTATGGGTTGCCTCCCATAAAGCGCTTGGTTTAGCGTCGTCAGCTCGACCTAATTTAGTTAGTAATCGAGTTGATCGAGCATTAAAACCTCTTTAAAATTTGGTCATCTCCCTTCAAAATAAGGTTTTAATCTGTGTCCGTTTACTTTAAATCTATGCCCAGTTTTTGGATCTTCAATTTCTATAGTTCCGTAAGAAAATATTTGAGTTATAGTAAAAGGCCCTAACCATCGAGATTTCAATTTCCCAGAAAATAATTTAAATCTTGTATTATAAAGCAAAACTTCTTGTCCTAGCTCAAAATTCTTCAGGTTAATCTTCCGATCATGCCATAATTTCATTTTTTTCTTTATAAATTCTATCATTATGATAAGATTCATTTCTTAATTCTTCTAACATTCATTTGCAATAATCTTATCTCACCAGCTTCTTTCAGATTGTAATTAAATTCTTTAATTGCCCAATAAGCTTTATGTTCTAATTCAACTGGTAAGTGGCAAGTCTTTCCATAAATAAGCTCGTAAGGAGTCATTCCGATCGGAGTTTTATAAGTAGTCTTGTATGCCCATAATGCGAGTGTCTAGTCTTATAGACCAATCCAATCTATTAGGGTTTACAGATCTTTTCTAAAATATGTTTAATTTCTCGATTAGAAACTTCAGCCTAATCCACTCGGTTTGTGGATGATAAGCAATTGATATCTTATGAATAATGTTAAATTTTTCTACTAGTTTGTGAATATATTTATTTCTAAAATGTGATCCTCCGTCAGTGATAATCACTCTCGGCATTCCAAATATAGTAAAATATTTTTCATTAGAAACTTTGAAACACTCTTAGCATCACATCGAGGTAATGCTTGTGCTTCAATCCATTTAGAAACATAATCAACATCAACTAATATATATGAGTTTCCAAATGAAGGAACAAATGGTCCCATAAAATCTAATCCCCAAACATCAAAAATCTCAACTTCTAATATAAAATTTAGAGGCATTTCATTTCTTCTAGATATATTACCTACTCGTTGGCATTTGTCGCAAGTTTTGATATATCTATAAACACCTCTAAAAAGAGTAGGCCAATAAAATTCAGATTATAAATTTTTATAAGCAATTTTATCTGTTCCAAAATGTCCTCCAAAATCAGAATCATCACATTTCTGAATGATTTGTTCTGTTTCTTTATAAGGCACGCATCTTCTAATTATAAGATCCTTACATTGCTTATATAAATATGGTTCATCCCAAAAATATGTTTTAGCATCATGAATGAATTTTTTTTTGCTGTTGCAAAGTTAACATAGGTGGTAAAATATCGCTTACAATATAATTTACTATATCAGCATACCATGGTATTTTCCACTCATTTATATTATATAATTGTTCGTCGAGAAAATCATCAATAATTTCATTATCGGTGTCGGATAATTCATTATATTCTAGCCTTGATAAATGATCTGCAATTTGAATATCAGTTCCCTTTTTGTTAATGATTTCAAAATCAAATTTTTGCATTAGTAATATCCATCTAATTAATCTTAGTTTGGAATCTTTCTTTTGCATTAAATATTTAATAGCAGAGTGATCAGTATGCACAATACATTTAGTTCCAATTAGATAAGGCATAAATTTATCAAAAACATAAACAATTGCTAATAGCTCTTTTTCAAGAATCGTATAATTCATTTCAAAGCATTATTAAGAGTTTTACTAGCATAAGTATATAACTTTGAAAATTTTATCATATCTTCGCCCAAGTACTTGCTCCTATAAGCATAATCACTAACATCACACATAAGTTCAAATGGTTTCTCCCAATCAGGTGAAACTATTATAGGTGCTGTGATTAATTTATCTTTTAATAATTCAAAAGCGTTTAGACATTCAGTTGTGAATTCAAATTTCTTGTCCTTTTCTAAAAGTTGGCATAGAGGTTTAGTAATTTTTGAAAAATCTTTTATGTAGCGTCTGTAGAATCCAGCATGTCCAAGAAAACTTCTTACCCCTTTTACTGTAGTTGGAGGTGGTAATTTAGCTATAACTTAAATTTTTGCAGGGTCTACTTCCATGCCATTTTCTGAAATTTTATGCCCTAATACAATTCCTCCTGCAACCATAAATTGACATTTCTTCCAATTTAGTACTAAGTTAGTTTTCTCGTATACCTCTAATACTTTTTCAAGATGATTCAAGCATGTGTCAAATGACGTTTCAAATACAGAGAAATCATCCATAAATACTTCTATTCCATCATCAATTAATTTAATAAATATAGACATCATACATCTCTGGAATGTTGCAGGTGCATTACATAATCCAAAAGGCATTCTTCGAAAAGCCAATGTTCCATAAGGACTAGTAAATGTAGTTTTCTCTTGATCCTTAGGAGCAATAGGTATCTGATGATAACCGGTATATCCATCTAAAAAACAAAATATTTATGTCCGGCTAATCTATCCAACATTTGGTCTAGAAAGGGTAATGGGAAGTGATCTTTCCTGGTGGCTGTATTTAATTTTCTATAGTCAATACATATACGCCATCCAGTAACTTGTATTATAGGTATTAAATCATTGTTTTCATTAGCTTTAACGGTCACTCCTCCTTTCTTAGGAACACAGTGAATTGGGCTTACCCAAGCACTGTCCGAAATAGGATATATAATACCATTATCTAACCAATTTAATATTTCTTTATTGACTACTTCTTTCATTATTGGGTTTAATCTCCTTTGGGGATCTACTCTTGGCTTATGTTCATTATCTAAAATAATTCTGTGCATACAGATTGAAGGACTAATTTCTTTAATATCTCGCTAAAGTCCAACCAAAAGTTTTCTTATATTTTTTTAATGTGTCTAACAGTTTTTGTTCTTGTGATTCATTCAATTCAAATTGATATAATAACTGGTAGGGTTGAATAGTTACCTAAGTAAGCATATTTTAAATGATTAGGTAAAATTTTTAATTCGAGTTCAGGAGGTCTAATAATTGATGGAACTATATTCTTTTCAGCATTTTCAGTATTATCCAACATTTCAAATTTTTCCCGTATATAATCCGAGCTTTTCATTATCTCGCTTCTTCAATTAATTCAGTATTTTCTTTTTCTAACTTTTCTTCATAATATTCTTTAAAATGTTCATTTTGCAAATGTTCAAGTATTTCCATTCGAAAACATTCATCATCTTTTCTAAAGCAGGATATTTCATTGATTTTGCTATGTTAAAAGTTACTTTTTGATTGTTTACTCTCATAGTCAATTCTCCTTTCTGAACATCAATCATAGCTTTTCCAGTGGCTAAAAAGGGTCTTCCTAATATTATGGGAATTTATTTATCTTCTTCCATATCTAGAACAATAAAATCTACCGGGAAGATAAATTTATCCACTTTTACTAACACATCTTCAATAACTCCCTTAGGATAAGTCACAGAACGATCGACTAATCGAAGAGTTACTGAAGTATGTGAAATTTCTCCTAATTATAATCTTTTAAAAATTGATAGAGGCATTAGATTGATGCTTGCTCCTAAGTCACACAAAGCTTTTCCATAAAATTTTTCTCCAATAGCGCAAGGTATATTGAAACTACCAGGATCTTTTAATTTTTCAGGAAGCTTTTTCTGAAAAATTAAGCTTCCTGAAAAATTGCACTACACTCTTTGCTAAGTGCAACAGTTTCATTATCTGTGAATTTTCTTTTTTTATTTAAAATATCTTTCATAAATTTTACATAATTAGGCATTTGTTCTAATGCTTCTACAAAGGGAATATTTACCGTTAATTTTTTAAAAATTTCAAGGAATTTAGCAAATTGCTTATCTTTTTTATGTTGCTTTAGTCGTTGAGGAAATGGTGGTGGTGGTTTTTCTATAGATATTTTCATAGGTATCAATGGATATTCTATGTTTTGATCTTGCTGATCCTTTTCTTTTTCGATTTCTACTTCCTCATTTTTACTTTCTGTTTCTTTTTGAATTTTATTTTCTAACTCTTTTCCACATCATAATTGTATCACTTTAATTTGTTCTTTTCCTTGGTCTTTAGGATTTATTTCCACATTACTAGGAAAAGTTCCAGGAATTCTATTGTTAAGCGCGGTAGCGATATGTCCGAGTTGAGTTTCAATATTTTTAATTGTTGTTCCTTGATTTTGTAATTGATTTCCTTGAATTTGTAATTGATTTCTTTGATTTTGCAAGTGTTGACCCATACTTAATATTAATTCTTCTATAGATAACTTCTTATCTTTAAATTGAGTGTTATTAAATCTAGGTGGATAAGAAGGTTTATAATTCGTATTTCCTTGATTAGGTGGATTTCCTATAGAGTTGTTCATCCATTGTTGATTAGCTGTATTGTTATTCCAATTAAAATTTGGATGATTCTTCCAACCAGGATTATAATAATTTGCATAAGGATTATTGGGTCTATTATTAATAGCATTTATAGTTTCATAAGGAGATTGAGAATGTATAATTTGTCCAGATGAGTTTTCTTCTAATATAGTAGGAGAATAATTCATTCCAAAATGATCTAATTTCTTTTATATAGCAGCAATTTGAGAAGCTAACATAGATATTGCATCATTTTCATGAACACTCGGCTATCTTTTTAGGGTTTATCCTTTCAAGCGAGCCATTGAAAATTATTAGTAGCCATTTCTTCAATTAACGCATAGGCTTCATCAAATGGTTTTGACATTAATGAACCTCCAAGAAGCAAGCATCAATGATTGATCCAAGAGATCCTACTAATCCATTATAAAAAGTTTGTATAATTAACCAATACGGTAACGCATGATGTGGGCATTTCCTAAGAAGTTCTTTAAATCTCTCCCAAGCTTCATATATGGATTCTCCATTAAACTGACCAAAAGATGTTATATCATTTCTAAGTTTTGCAGTTTTCGAAGGAGGAAAATATTTGGATAGAAATTTTTGTGATAATTCTCCCCAAGTTTTAATAGATCCAGGTGCTAATGAATTTAACCACATCTTAGTCTTATCCCTTAAAGAAAAAGGAAAAAGCCTAAGTCTAATAGCATCATTAGATACTCCTTCATATTTAAAAGTAGCACATAGTTCTAAAAAACTAGCAAGATGTAAATTAGGATCTTCATTAGGTGAACCACTAAATTGATTATTCTGTACCATTTAGATAATTGCAGGTTTAAGTTCGAATGAGTTAGCAGCTACATCAGGGTTTTGAATAGTTAGGTGAATTTTATCTAATGTAGGGTTGGCATAATCTCTTAATGGTCTTTGTTGGTTTTTATTTTCAATTTCTGGATTATTTGTCATTTGTGTTAAATTTAAAATTTCTTTTTTTTTGTTCTCTGATTTTTTTAATAGTGCGCTCTAATTCTGAATCGTAAGGTATTAAATTTTTGTTTCTAAATTTGCGCGTACAATTTTTAAGTAAAATTTAAAATAGTCTATTACTCTAGTAATTACTTCTAATAATTCTATTAATTACCTTAATAATTACTTTACTTCCCCGACAACGGCGCCAAAAACTTGGCCCACTGTTGATATTTATACTTACAAAAATATGTTATTGATATTAGCAACGACACCAAAAACTTGATCCCGCACCAAATATATGTATTTATACTGATGATTCTTTTATGAAAATTATGATTTATAATGTGGATACTATGCAAGTATACGTATCATTAAGTAATAAAGGGCTCTAATGGAGTCCAAGATATCGATCCTACAGGGAAGTTAGAGAATTTCAAAGACAAATTAAAGTAGACTTACTTACTAAGCTAGTATACGAAAATTAAGAACACTTATACTAAAACTATTGCTCAAAAAGGTTTAAATGTAAGATTCTAATTTAGAAAAGCATCTTTCTCCTTGTTGAGAGAATTAAGTGAATGATAAATTAAAGTAGTTTAGAGTTTGTATTGTGCCAAATAGGAGCATTCCTATTCTTTACCCTTTAGTCCAAAGTGCAAAGAACATCGACTAGTCCTATGTTTGATTACTGAATCTGTGGCTAGGCTGGGAGGATACCGGCTGCCACTTCAGAGCTCCCATGTTCCCCTCGTTTGAGGGCTAACATCTACACTTCAGCTCTTAAAAAATAGGACCGAATTGAATATTTTAGTCTGTCACACTAAAATGTCCAATTATACGCCCGATAGTTAATTATTCCCTATTTATTTGCACCCTCCTTCCAAGGCTTTTGACTTCCTTGAATCTCGGATGTAATCTTTACTATAGTTGATAATTCAACATATGTTAACAAATCAATTGGCCAAATTGAAAGTAAATTAAGTTTTAAGTAAAAGATTATCACAAGTTTTATTTAATAATTTTAGGCACAATTACTTTGATTCGTCACTTCACATAATCTCAACAACAAGGAAAAAGACTAAGGAAACTACTCAGAAAGCATGGGAAAAATAACACAAAGCATGGATTTCATTAAAGTTAACAAACAATAACAAATATACTTATCTCAATTCTTCTCCCCAAGCAGACTCCTTAAAGTTCCTTTGACTCTTCCTTCCAGTACAACACACTTAATTAAACTCACTAAGACTCTCTGATTTACACTCCAACACAAATGAACACTAATTGACTTTAAAACAACACCAACAGACACAAAAAATGACACACTAAAAGGACAGAAATCGTCTCTATTTATAGAAGGATTCAAATCTTCAAAGGTTGCTTAAGTACCTCTTCAAAAAGCGTCCAGGTTCATTGTATCTGGCTCTTTTCAACTGTCTCGCCGTCGGCGGGCTCGATCTCGCCATCGGCGGGCTTCTAGAAGGTGGCTAACCGCACTGATCTCGCTGTCGGCGGGCTTGATCTCGCCGTCGGCGGGCTCTTTATGAAATATTCAAAAACTCTCGGGAAAATCACGCCGTCGGCGGCTTAAATCTCGTTGTCGGCAGGACAGTTCAATTTTCATCATTTTTAATTCTTTTTGCTCCAAATCCACTTCTTTTGTGCTTTTTTCTTTTAGTACTTATAATTCTTCATTCCTGCAATAAACAAAGAAAATATCTTTCTTTAAAGTGCAATTTCATATAAAATTGGTATAAAATTTGCAATATATTTTCTTGTGGTCGTTCCTCATATTTCTTTCTAGATCTAATATTCTTCCATTTATTTTCTGAATTTGCATATTAATATCATCCTTATAATTTATAGGAAATGGATCTTTATAAGATACTTCAATATCTCCCAAATTTTGGATCGGATTCTCTTTAGATAATTCAGATTTTGGATTAATATCTTATATGTTACTCTTCTGTTTCAAATTATCTTCCAATTCTTCCCCCTTATAATTATTAAATGATGGAGGATATATCTTAGTTGAGGAAATAGGTTTTTTTAATTCCTTATGAATTTCTTCCAATGGTCTTTCAATATCCTTATCCTTTTTTTCTCAACTCAAAGTTCTTTTGAAATATATCCTCAAATTGTCTTCCAAGTCCTAGTTCAATAACTTTATCATGTTCATCATTCAATTTAGGTTTTTCTTGTGATTGAGTCGCATCTAAAGATTTAAAAACTGGTTGTGTTGATGAAATCCCTAAATAGATAGGCTTTAAAATTGTGTGGGGTACATCCATCTTAAGTTCATGAGATTTTTTAATAAATGGATTTAAAAGTTCACTATTTTTGGTAGCGTCTATCATTTCACACCTCTCCTGAACATACATACAGTCTTCTTTAAATAACGTTTTTGAATCATCATGAAAATCCATTTCAATCTCATCTCTTATCTTACTCTCAAAACTTTCTTGGAAATGGTCTTTACTTAGATAATCAATTTCAACTATCCAAAAACAATCATCATCTTTTCTCTCAATTAGATATTTCATAGTCTTTAATACATCAAAAATGACTTTCTGGTCATTAATATTCATAGTCAACTCTCTTTTTTTACATCTATCATAGCTTGTCCAGTAACAAGGAAAGGTTTCCCTAAAATAATTGGAATTTCTTTATCTTCCTCCATATCTATTACAATAAAGTCCAAAGGAAAGATAAATTTATCCACTTTAACAAGCACGTCTTCTATAACTCCTTTTGGATAAATGATAGATCGATCAGCTGACATAAGGGTTACAGTAGTGGTAGAAATATCGACTAAACCTAACCTTCTAAATATAGATAGAGGCATCACATTAATGCTCACTCATAAATCACATAAAGCTTTTCCACATAATCTTTCTCCAATTGCACAAGGAATTGTAAAGCTACAAGGGTTTTTAAATTTCTAAGGAAATTTTTTTTGAAGTATAGCACTGCACTCCTCACTTAGTGCAACTGTCTCGTAATCCCCAAATTTCCTTTTCTTGTTTAATATCTCCTTCATAAACTTTGCATAACTTGGCATCTGTTCCAAAGCTTCAGTGAAAGGAATATTTATCGTTAACTTCTTAAGTACTTTCATGAACTTTAAAAATTTCTTATCCAACTTATGTTGTCTAAGTCTTTGAGGAAATGGAGGTGGTGATCTTTCCAAACTGATTTTAGTTGGAGAAATTAATTTTTTCAAATTCTTAGAAACATGTTTTTAAGGTCTTTTAGTTTCCTTTGTTTCTCTCACAACATCTTTCTCATTTCTAACCACATCCTTTATCTCTCTTTCACTTTTTAATTGGACAGCTTCTACTTGTTCATTAGTGTTCTCTTTAGGGTTGATCTCAATGTTGCTAGGAAGTGTTCCTTGGGGTCTATTGCTAAGTGAATTAGGAATTTGTCCCAGTTGATTCTATATATTTTTAATTGCAGCATTTTGACTTTGCAACTGGTTTCCCATTTGCAATACCACTTCTTCCATAGACATCTTCTTATCCTCAAATTGTTGATCATTGTTAAATTTCGATGGATATGAAGGTCTATAGTTTGTTTTCCACTGATTATTCCAACTTTCATTAGGATTCACATGATTTTTTCCCATTTTTGGTTTCCACCATCAGTAGTATGATTCCAGTTAAATTTAGGATGGTTCTCCCAACACGGGTTGTAAAAGTTAGAATATGGGTTGTTTATGGTATTTAAAGCGTCATATGATAAGTTAGAATCAATTATACGCCCTAATGAACTTTCCTCACTTACAGAAGTAAATTTAGGCTGGTTCATTCCAAATTGGTCCAACTTCCTTGATATTGCGGCAACCTGAGATGCAAGAATTGTAATCGCATCTGTATCATGAACACTAGCTACATTTTTATGATTTATCCTTGCAGAGGGCCATTGAAATTCATTTGTAGCCATTTTTTCATTTAATGCATACGCTTCATCAAATGATTTTGACATTAATGAACCACCAGCTGAAGCATCAATTATAGGCCTAAGGGATCCTACTAACCCATTATAAAAAGTTTGAATGATTAACCAATCGGGCAGAGCATGATGTGGACACTTTCTTAGGAGTTCCTTAAATTTTTCCCATACTTCGTATATTGATTCTCCTTCATATTGACAAAATGAGATAATATCATTTCTAAGTTGAGTAGTCCTTGAAGGTGGAAAATACTTAGCTAGGAATTTCTGAGTTAACTCCTCCCAATTTTTAATAGAGCCAGGTGCTAATGAGTATAACCATATTTTAGCCTTATCCCTTAGTGAGAAAGGAAAAAGCCTTAACCTAACAGCATCATCTGACATACCATTATAATGAAATGTAGCACAAAGTTCTAGAAAACTAGATAAGTGTAAATAGGGATCATCCAAAGTAGTTCCCCATAACTGATTGTTCTGCACCAGTTGGATAATCTCAGGATTTATTTCAAACGAGTTAGCTTCTATGACAGGGTTTTGTATACTTGAGTGAATTTCATCTGTCATAGGTTTTACGTAATCCCTCAATGAAGTATGATGATTTTCCAAGTTATTATCTTGAAAGTTTTCCATTTCCATTTCTATTTTTTCGAGTCCTTTCTGTATTTTTATTTTTTTCAAACTCGGGATCATAAGGCACAAGTCTTGCAGATCCTTTGTTTCGCATACATAACACACCAAACTAAATATTAACAATTAAACAAATAATAGATAAAATATATTCAACACAACAAAACATTTTCACAAACAACTTATTTTTCCCACAAACAATTTTTTTTTCACAACACTTTTTCATATAACAAAACACTTTTCACACAAAAATAGTTTTTACGACACTACAGTTTTCCAAGTCTAAGCCTAATTATTTCAACTAAAATTCTCCTAAAGTTTTTACCGAAGCTTCCCCGGCAACGGCGCCAAAAACTTGACCCGACCCACAATAACGCAGTAATTTTTTCTTCCAAAAGATGGCTAAAACTTGAACCAATTTATAAATAGCAGCTAATGTATAAAATTAAAATGTTGTAAAATTTTAGAAAATATTTTACACACTAGGAGTACTACGCAAGTATACGTATCGTTTCAAGTAATATAGGGTTTTCTATTAAGACCCCAGTATCGATCCCACAGAAAAGCGAGGTAAGCAATCTTTTAGGCTAATTCCAATCTATTTCTATGAGGCCTAAATTTGGAATGTCGATTAAAATGGGTTTTCTAATAACTAATCCAAAATAAAGTTCTTAAATAAAAAGATAACTTATGAATAAATTGGTTTGGAGAATTTCGAGATATTAAAAACTACCTTTCTCTTGCAATTACATAGATAATGTGTAGGAAAGAGATGCTTAGAATTTTATGTAGTAGTGCCAAATAGAAGCAATCATATTCTTTACCTTCACTCGATAGTATAAAGAACATTGGTAATCTATAGATCGGTTCAGGATGTATTATTAGTAGAATGGCTTAATCTAGGCTCACACTTCTAGATGTCTAAGGATTGTTATGGTCGGCCCTACTAGTGACCCGTTCCCTTTCTATAAACCAAATTATTAGAATTTAGTATGTCACTCTAAAAACTAATCAATTCTACGCCCAAAAAATAATATCTCCCTATTTATTTGCACTTCACCTTGAATAACCTGCTCAAGGCCTTCTATTACCCAAGGGTTTATGTGATATCTACTAGTTAAGAACTCATCTCCGATTAGGTCTCTGAATTCTTTAACAGATTTTAACAATACAAGTGATCAATTTGTAAAGTATATGAAGATCCAGTATCAATATCATCACCATAATTTCATAAGAGAATATCTAAGCAAATCTTAATTCCTAAACATGCATTTATTTCATTACAAAACAATAGTAAATAAAAATAATGGCATGAGAAGTAAAAGAATTGATAGAATTATGTAATAATTTAAGTGCCAACACGGAACCTATTTCATTAGTATTCTATTATATTTATGCAACTATCTGTCACCTAGAAGCATCTAATAGATAATTATATCATAAAAATAATTTTCCTACACATGCCACCACTTCATATTAAAAGAAAGAGTAAAGAAAATTAGTTACGAAGCATGTATAAATCACGACAGAAAACTCGGTTTAAAATAAATAAAATCCACTAGAAAGTGTTTACAACAATTACAAAAGAATGAAGAACACAATACTTAGCTTTTTCCCTCTGAAGGAAAGAAGAAGATCTCTCCGCCAAAGTCTCCCACCGATCCATGCACCGCTCGTACATCCCATACATAAATATCTCAAAATCCCTCACCAATCTCTCCATAAGATGTAGAAATCTACATCTTCATGACTCTAAAATGACTCTAAAATGACTAAAGGAGAAGAAAGAGAGAGAGAGAGAGAGCGAGAGATAGAGAGAGAGAGAGCCCCTTTGCTGTAGAATTGGTCCCTATTTATAGATTTTTGAAAATGACAAGGGGTTGCTTAAGGCACCTCTTTAAAATTTATCCACATTCATTGAATCTTCTAGAAACAAGTTCTGGCGCCTAAACGCTAAGTTCTGGCGCCTAAGCGCCAAGTTCTGGGGCCTAAGCGCCAAGTTCTGGCGCCTAGGCGCCAGACTTCGTGCCCAAATAGTCGCACCCTTTCACTTTTTCTCGCACCTCTTCATGATTTAAACCGCTCCAATGTGTCTAGATTCATTGTATCACATGTCCTATATATTAGGAGTAACTTCCAGTCTTCTAGAAGGTCTAAAAACTACTTAACACCGTCAAAATAACTTTCAAAGTCTTCCATAACCGTCCATAATCGTCCCTAGACGGGTTCTGGCGCCTAGGCCTTGATTCTGGAGCCTAGCCGGCATTTTCTCGTCATCTCTGGCGCCTAGGCACCGGGTTTTGCGCCTAGGCGCCACCCTGTGTGCAGCTCCACTGTTTTGCTCCGTTTGGCTCCGTTTCAACTCCGTTTCGCCCTATTTCAGTTGTGTTGCGTTCCTAACATCTTCACCTACAAGATAGACATAAAAACAACCTTTCTCAAAAGTATAATTTCATTCAAAAACATGTGAGAAATGTAAATAGATTAAGCATAGAAAAATATATTGATATGTACTAGGTCAGAATTTTCTTATTTGCTCATTTTGGCTCCAAATTGCATTGTTTTTGCTTCATTTTCTCTACAATCATATTTTTATACTTGAAGACAAAAATATGTGAAATACATTCCTTTAAAGTGTGATATCATTAAAAATGTGCATAAAATGGGCATGAAATGAACACTAAAAATAAGTAATTTTTAAGTGGATCACCTGACAACGCCGCCAAAAAATTGATCCCAGATATTTATGCTTACGTTTTATATATGAAATGTTACTTCTCTTTAATAATATCTCTTTGTTTACAACAATGTTAAAAACTTTATGTTAATGTAATTAAGATTTTTAATTGATATTAAGAAATGGAATGCTACGCAAGTATACGTATCGTTATCAAGTAATATAGGACTTTCTGATTAAGCCCGAGATATTGAACCCACAGGAAAAATGTTAAATAGTTGTAACAAAGAAAACAAAAAAATATTTTTTTACTCTTTAAGAAAGATCTTACTCAAAATAAAGACAATATTCTAGGAAAGAAAGTTCAATTCTTTTTGTTAATTTTTATAATTTGAAATGAAAGTAAACAAGTACCTTAACTAGATTTTTGCAAGATGAAAGCAAATGTAAATAAAATATCTTTTTCTTTATTCTAAATTAGTAACAAGTCATGGAATTTTGTTGTGGAAGTATCTAAAGTGTGTTGTGTCAAATAGGAGCAATTATATTCTTTACCCTCACTAGAGACGCTCTAAATAATATAGGTTAATCAAGTGTTTCAATAATCTTGAAGATGAATTAGGCAGGAAAGATACTAGCTCTCACTCTATAGTTTCCTCTTCTCACTCCACTTAGGGGCTAACATCATGTATTAAGACATAAAACAATAAATCGAATTGGGGGCTTTAGTTTGTCACTCTAAAGTCCTCTAATTCTACACCCATTAAAGTATATCTCCTTATTTATTTGCACTCAACATATAGATTGCATTCTCACCCATAAAATCTCATGCAATTCTTTTCAATTGTTGACTGAGACAATACCATACCAGTTCTTATATGTTCTCACAACATATATTAACATTTTAATTGGTCAAATCAAGAAGTAAATGAAGTGCAAGATTTTGAATCATCACAACTTCTTCCAACATTGATTTCCTCTACTTCACACAACATCCATTCACAACTTAATTACTTCATCATTTTAAGAAAAAAGATAAAAAAAACTACTACCATCACAACTTTGTTTAGAAGTAGAAATCATAATGAAAACATAAGAAGTCTTAATTAAAAACCAAATGTAATCTCAAAGATAAAGATTTTATTTGAAAATCCTCTCCACCAAACTCTTGAAGTTCCTTTCAAAACTTTGTTTTTCCTTACATTACCCCTTAGAGGTTGGTGTCCAACTCCGATGACTTCAATTCTCTCTTCTAATTCTAATACAAACTATATTAAAGTAAGTAGAAATCATGAAGTGGAGTGATGTGTTACTAAAAACTTTCCTACATAATAAACATAAACTACACACTCTCCAACAACAACCATTTTTCTGACCTTCAAGTTTTCTTTTTATAATTTTCCAACAGGTGCCTTCGTATCTCTGCAAGGCTCTGACGCGTAAGCGCGGGTCCAGGCACTTAACCGCCACAGATCAATTTCGCACTGTTCTTCATTTTTTCTCCAAATTTGGTCCTTTTTCACTCCTTTCATCACAATCATCCATTTAATCATACCTGCAAAAAAATACACAAAATAACTTCCATTAAAGTGCAATATCATCAAAAATAGGTATAAAATTGTGTATAAAAATACTATATATTTTAGGTGTATTATTCATCCACCTCTAAATGGTCTTTATAAATCTTAGTAACTATTTTATTTCCCATATATTCTCCTCCTTCTCAAAATTCACAACTTTTCATAATTTGATTCGATCATAATTAACACATAAATTTCACACAAACAAACACTTTCACTCACATGTCCAACAAATACAAACACAATTCACACTACTTATCTCCACTCCAAAAACAAATTGGATGAGACATCATCTAAATACAATTACAACATAAGACAAACTTAACATCATACACACTTAAAACAAACAAACACGAATAACAAGCAAACTAACTAGACTCTTGTCATTCTTCATTAGGTGGACATATCCTTGTCCTTCATGCTCCTTCTAAACCTTTTGGCACATAGATTTAATAGAATTGACGATGATGAAGAACTCTTATTGAATCTTCTTCAATCCACATGTTTTTCAGATACATCTCCTTTTCTACTTGTTCAATATAAGTTGTATACCTAAATTGCATTTTGATTTGTCATCCAATATGAGCAAAGTTTGCATTAGTTCCATTCACCTTTGCTTCAATTGAAGCCACATCAGCCTTATTTTTTTCAATCTTCTCAGATATTCATTCTATCCTAAAGGCTAGGAATTCGTTGTATAACTCTTGCGCACTTTGATTTACAAACTTCTCCTTGGTGGCCACATCTTTCTTCTTCAATTCACTCTCCCTAGAAGACATTTTTGCTAACTTAATCACTTCTTTTAAACTCAAAAATCTCTTCACTTAGACTTTAGGATGAAAATTTGAAGAAGGGTAAAAACCTCTTCATTTTCATGCTATTTATAGACTTTAGAGGAGCCTAAACCAACTACCCACATTTATAAAACACTAAATAATGTTCAAGACAACTTCCCCGCGTTTAATTCTTTTAGTACATTATTTATGCACGTTTTTTTAACTACTGCACTTAAGCGCCGATGCTCATTTAAGCACAGGCCAGCTTAATTTCCAAATACTCATTCTAACACGTCTAAGTCATCAATTAAGGTCTTAAAATTAACATAACATATTCAAAATACTACCATGTTTTCAAAAATGAGCGCAATAACATTACAATAAAACAAAAGCTCATTGATAATTATGAATTACCTTCTACAAAGCACATGGTTTTACTTCATCAGCCTGATGTACCGAATGCTTATTCTAGGTGACCCAACATCACAAGATCATTCAAATTAGTTTGCTCCCCTAAGAAATAGGAGTTCAGTCTATAACCATTCACTTTAAATATTTTCTTAGTTTTAGGATCTTTGATATCCACAGCTCTATATGGATAAACTTTTATCACAATTACTAGGCCCATCCATTTGGACTTAAGTTTTCCTGAAAATAATCTCAACCTTGCATTATATAGCAAAACTTGTTATTCTGACTCAAATTTTCTAGTAACA
This sequence comes from Papilionanthe hookeriana x Papilionanthe teres, assembly GCA_022702705.1. Lineage (NCBI taxonomy): Eukaryota > Viridiplantae > Streptophyta > Magnoliopsida > Asparagales > Orchidaceae > Papilionanthe > Papilionanthe hookeriana x Papilionanthe teres. Next base: position 14,651,010 of record CM040437.1, on the reverse strand, counting down.
ATCCTCTGATCATGCCACTTCTTCATCTTTTCCTTATAAAGCATAGCACTCTCATAAGTTTCATGCCTTATTTCTTCCATCTCATTTAATTACAATAATCTCTTTTCACCATCATCTTTCAAATTATAGTTAAATTTCTTAATAGCCTAATATGTTTTATGCTTAAGTTCAACTGATAAATGACAAGCGTTCCCAAACATTAACTTGTATGGGGACATTCCTATAGGAGTTCTATATGCAGACATATAAGCCCACAAAGCATACTTAAGTTTGACTGATCAATCCATTTTTGTTAGATTTACAGATCTTTGTAAAAATCTTTTAATTTCTTGATTGGATAATTCAGCCAAAACACTTGACTGAAAATGATACGCAGTAGAAACTCTATGATTGATATGATATTTCTTTAATAATTTCTCTATGACTGCATTTTTAAAATGACTTTTCCCATTAGTTATGATCACTCTCAGCATTCCAAATCTATAAAATATGTTTTTTCTTAAAAATATTGCAAAACTTTGAGCATCACATCAAGGTAAAGCAACATCTTCTATCCATTTAGATACATAATCTATTGATAATGATATATATAAATTTCTGAAAGATGGTTTACATGGTTCCATGAAATCAAATCCCCAAATATCAAATATCTAGACTTCCAAAATATAATTGAGATGCATCTCATTTCTTCTAGAAATATTGCCTACACTTTGACAACGATCACAATTTTTAATATAAGCATTAACATCTCTAAAGATAGTAGGTCAATAAAGTCTAGATTGTAAAATTTTGTATGTTGATTTATCAACACCAAAATGTCCCCCAAATTTAGAATCATGACACTATTATATAATTTGATACGTTTCTTCTAAAGGCACACTTCTTCAAATAATTAGATCATTTCCCTGTTTACATAAAAATGGGTCATCCCAAAAATAATTCTTAGCTTCAGATAAAAATTTTTTCTTTTATTGGTGTGTCAGACCATAAGGTATAATATTACTAACAATAAAGTTCACAATGTTTACATGCCATGGAACACACACACATTAATATCAAACAACTATTGATCTAAAAAATATTCATTAATTTCTTTTTCAAAACATAGTGATTTTTCATATTCTAGCCTGGACAAATGACCAGCAAGTTGATTATCAGCTCCCTTTCTATCTACTATTTCAAAATCAAATTCTTGCAAAAGAAGAATCCATCTTATTAGTCTTTGTTTTGCATCCTTCTTTTTCATTAAATATTTAATAGCAGAATGATCTGTTTTCAGTAAACATTTGGTTCCAATTAAATATGATCTGAATTTATCAAAAGCAAATACTATTGCTAATAACTACTTCTCAGTTGTGGTATAATTAATTTGAGCTTCATTAAGAGTTTTACTAGTATAGTAATTTACTTTGACAATCTTATCATGGTTCTATCCTAAAACAGCTCTAATAGCATAATCACTTGCATCTCACATTAGTTGAAATGGTTTTTTCCAATCTGGTGAAAGAATAACTGGTGTAGTGACTAATTTTTCTTTTAATAGCTCAAAAGATTTTTGGCACTCCTTATCAAAATTAAAATTACATCTTTTTCAAGTAAATGACATAGTGGCTCAGCAATTTTTTAGAAATGTTTATTATATCGCCTCCTAAGAAACTCCTAATTTCCCTTACATTTGTTCAATGAGGTAAATTAGTGATCAATTGAATTTTTGCGGGATCTATTTCCATACCTTTCTTTGATATGTGATGCCCAAAACAATTCTTCCTGCTACCATAAACTGACATTTTCTCAATTAAGGACCAATTTTTTTCTTCACGGCGTTTAAGAACATGTGATAAATGTTCTAAACATAATTCAAATGAAGTTTTAAACATTGAAAAATCATCCATAAAAACTTCAATTTCTTTTTCAATTAAATCACGTAAAATAGCTATCATACATCTTTGAAATGTAGCAGGGGCAGTACATAAACCAAAGGACATTCTTCTAAAAGCAAATGTACCATAAGGATTAGCAAGCGTTGTCTTCTCTTAATCCTCAGGAGCAATTTGTATTTGGTGAGAACCAATTTATCCATCCAGCAAGCAAAAGTATTTATGTCCGACTAGTATATCCAACATTTGATCTAGAAAGGGTAATGGAAAATGATCTTTCCTAATGACAAGATTTAATTTTATATAATCAATGCATATTCATCATCCTATAACTTGTCTTGTTGGTATTAGTTCATTTTGTTCATTAGTAGTTGCAGTCACTCCTCCTTTTTTTGGAAAACAATGAATTGGAGTAACACATGCACTATCTGAAATAGGATAGATAATTCCAGCATCTAACCACTTCAAATTTTCTTTCTTAACAATTTTTTTCATAATGGGATTTAATCTCCTTTGAGGGTCAGCCCTGGGTTTGTAGTTTTCTTCCATAAGAATTCTACGCATACAAATTGAAGGACTGATTCCTTTGATATCAGTAATTGTCCATCCAAAGGCTTTCTTATATTTCTTCAAAATTTTCAATAAACTCTCTTCTTCTTCTAAATTAAATTTGAGAAAACTAGAACTAGTAAAGTTGAAGAATCACCTAAAAAGGCATATTTTAAATGTTTAGGAAGTAACTTCAATTCATGTTCAAGAGGTTTTTCAATTGATGGACAAAAAGATTTGTTTTTTTTTCTGTCATGTCTAAAACTTCAAAGCTTTTTGGAACATAATTTGAATTTTCTTCAAGAAAATCATTAAATTGTTTTAATTCATCTTCTTGCTTGTGCTCCAATTCTTTCATTTCAGATTTCTTTTCATAAGCTATTTTGAAATGGCATTCACTCAAATATCTTATTACATCCATCTTGAAACATTCATCATCTTTATCTTTTGCAGGGTATTTAATTGATTTTGAAACATTAAAAGTAACGATTTGATCATTGACGTGCATAGTTAATTCTCCTTATTGTACATATATCATTTCTCTTCCTGTAGCTAAGAAAGTCTCCCAAAATGATAAGTATCTCTTTATCTTCCTCCATATTTAACAAAATGAAATCGATTGGAAAGATAAATCAATCCACTTTTACCAAAACATCTTCTAGAACTCACTCAGGATATGTTATCGAATGATCCGTTAATTGCAGATTTACAGTAGTAGAGGATATTTCTCATAATCTCAGTCTTTTAAATATAGATAAAGGCATAAGGTTAATGCTTGCACCTAAATCACATAAAGCTTTCCCATAAAATATGTCTCCTATTACACATGAAATTGTGAAGCTACCAGGATCTTTATGCTTTTCATGTAGTTTTTTCTAAATTTTAGCACTGCTCTCCTCACTAAGTGAAACGGTGTATTATCTTCAAATTCCATTTTTATGTTAAGAATATCTTTCATAAACTTCACATAGCTTGACATTTTTTCTAGGCTTCAGCAAATCGAATATTAATTGTAAGCATTTTAAAGATGTTTAGAAATTTTGAAAAGTGTTTCCAACTTTTGTTGACGAAGTCTCCGAGGAAATGGAGGTGGTGGTGGTTTTTCTAAGTCAATTTTTAGTGGAGAAATATGTCTCTCATAACCTTTTGGAGCGTCCTTATTAGGTTTTTCAATTTATTTTCTCTACTTCAATCTTTTTTTAAACTCTATGTTCGAACTATCTTCAACTTTTATGTTGAACAACTTTTACTTGCTCTTTATTCTGGTCTTTTGGATTTACTTCTGTATTACTAGGAAGTGTTCCTTGGGTTCTATTACTTAATAAATTTGCTATCGGTCCCTAATTGATTCTTAATATTTATAATTGTAGCTCCTTGACTTGTAATTGATTTCTCATTTCTAACACCACTTCTTCTATAGACAATTTCTTTTCCTTAAATTGAGGATTATTATTAAAACATGGAGGATAAGTAGGTCTATAATTACTATTACCTTGGTTGTTCCAGTTCCCCAATGGGTTTACTTGGTTTTTCCCCCATTGTTGATTAATACCATCCAAATTATTATTATTCCAATTAAAGTTAGGATGGTTTTTATAACTTGTGTTATAATAGTTTGAATATGGGTCATTTTACTTATTATTTATAGCATTTAAAGTTCCTATTGTTGTTTGAGAATCTATCATTTGGCCTAATGGATTCTCTTCAATCATTAGAATTAGTTGAGAAAAATTCATTCCAAATTGGTCTATCTTCCTTGAAATTGTAACAACTTGATTTGCTAACATTGCAAAAGCATCATATTCATAAATATTTGCTACCTTCTTAGGATGTACCCTCTCAGAAGGCCATTGTAAATTATTAGTAGTCATTTCATTAATTAAAGCATAAGCATCATGAAATGGTTTTAACTTCAATGTACCACCAACAACGACATCGATATTAGATCTAAGAAATCCAACTAATCCATTATAAAAAGTTTGAATAATTAAACAATCTGGCACATCATGGTGTGGAAACTTTCTTAGAAGTTCTTTATATCGTTCCCAAGCTTCATAGATAGATTCCTTTTCAAACTGACAAAAAGATGTAATATCATTTCTAAGTTTCACAGATTTTTATGGTGGAAAATATTTAGCAAGGAATTTCTGTGCTAAATCACCCCATATAGATAAAGGTGCTAACAAATTCAACCAAATCTTAGTCTTATCCCTTAGTGAGAATGAAAAAGCCTAAGTCTGATAGCATCATCTGAAACGACATCATATTTAAATGTAGCACACATTTCTAAAGAATTGGCAAGATGTAAGTTTGGATCTTTAGTTGGTGCTCCCCCAAACTGATTATTTGATTCCATTTGAATAATAGTAGGTTTAAGATCAAATGAATTAGCAGCTACAACTGGGTTTTAAATACTACAATGAAGTTCATCCACTGTAAGGTTTGCGTAATCTCTTAAAAGTCTAAATTTTTCATGAATTTCAACATTTTGATTATTTTGGTTTGTCGTTTCTTAAAAATTTTGAATTTTTGTATTTTTAATTTTTTTAATTTTTCTGATTATTCTTTCTAATTCAGAATCGTAGGGCACAATAGTTCTTCAGAACCTAAACTACGTATAAACTATTACAAAATAACTATGAAAATAAAAAAAAACATACATAAACTTATAAAAAACTACAATATTCCTATAATAAATCTAAAAGTTTAAATAAGACTTCCTAAAAATAGAAATTTATTTTCTACAAGTTCCTTAAAATTTTTAATAAAGTTTCTTTTATATTCCCCGACAACTACGCCAAAAATTTGATCCCTTCTATTGTACTATGATATATATATATGATATAATTTCTTATTTTTCCTTCATAAAATTTCTTTCTTTACAACGGTGCCAAAAACTTGACCCCGATGTAATTAAGAGTTCAACTGGTACATTTAAAATTTGGGATTCTACACAAGTATATGTATTGTTATAAAGTAATATAAGACTTTCTGATTAAGCCCCGAAATATCGAACCCACAAGGAATCTTGTAAAGTTTTAATAAGGAATTATATCACAAATTCTATTTAGAAAAAGATACTTACTTATACTTTAGATATTATTGTAGGATTGAAAGTTTGATTCTTTTTTTTTTTGTAATTTTTTATATTTTGAAATAAAGTAAATAATTAACTAATTTTAACGAGATTTTTGTAAGATAAAATAAGTATTAATAAAAATATCATTCAAGGGTTACCTTAAACGCCCCTTCAAAATTCACCAAAAATTCTTTAAATTTTCATAGTAACTACTCTGCGCTTAAGCGTGGCCTTCTCTGTATGCTGGCACTTAGGCGCAAGATCTGGGTGCTTACGTGCCCTAGTTCATTTTTACCTCTTCTTCATTTTTGCTCCAAATTTGATCCTTTTTCACTCCTTTCACCATATTTTATCCATTTAATTGTACTTGAAATAAAAACACACAAATAACTTCTATTAAAGTGCAATATTCTCAAATATAGATATAAAATTGTATACATAAATGTTATATATTATAGGTATATCGGTCATCACGCTTCCCCAAATAGAGTCTAGTGGGAACTAGAGCTAGCAGTGTGTCTAGTGACTTTTGTATCTGACGGGAGGGCCTGTCCTTCATTAAAATCTCATATTTCATCTTAAGCAACACTAAATAACCCATCCTTTTGAGCAATTTAGCAACAAAACATCTTTCTTTGTCAGTTAACCTTTTGAAGACAGTACGGACTCGGGTGATGTGAGTGGGCCTTCTTCTCATTAAGACTACGGAACGACGGTAAGGAAGTAGAAATTTTGAGGAGGATCTCATCTCCACTAGTGTCTGAAAATGGATGGAACCTACTCCCTCTGAGGAGAGGGGAGGTCTCCATCACACCAAGTTCCTCATACTGAGTAGGCAGACTTATAGCTTGTGCGCTGACAACTCTTAGAATCATGCTACTGTGATTCGTCCTTTGTGACCTCGTCGGTGGGGAAACTCTGGAACTGGAACCAACCTCAAACACTGATGGCGGGGAATAGATACATCAGTAGAATCTTCTTCATACAAAACCTCCTTCCCTTTGGCAGACGGGAAGGATGGTGCGGAAACAGTGAATCCAGTGGAGGTATGGGCAACAATCCTCATTGGTGTTTAAGCAATTGACTTGACGGGGACGGCGATAACCTTTACCTTCTTAGCGGAAGGGAAGTCTTTGTGGGATTTCAGGTCGAACTCAGTAGAAGGTTCTTAAATTTTTGGGGCAGAACTTTCACAATGACGAATGGGGCTTTACCAAGCACAACTTCAATCTCACTAAAGCTGGTCCCGAATTAGATTGTAGGCGCTACGAGACGAGCTTCATGGTTGGTGGGTAAGTTGCAGGAAAAAGTGAGTGTCGGGGTCGACATTGTAACTTTCGATTTAAGAAAAGTTTCAAAAATTAGCAATGGCCTACACCTTGTAATCATAGTGCAAACACTACGAATTAACAAATATCGTTCTGTGAACTGGGTACATAGCTTTAATTTCATTTTATTTTGTTTTCAAGTGTTTATTCTGTCTTGTTTTGTTCCTGTATTTTTCAAATTTTCATACCGTGTTTTTAATTATATTATAGATTTGAAGAGTTTAGATTTAAATCTCGAGATAGATTCGTAAAAGAGTTGGCTCAATTTGCAGATCCCAAATCGAGCTCGAGAGACATAAAGCAAAAGTGAAGTACAGGACCCTGTGCGGAACCATCTTCACAATGCACCTTGCTTTGGCAAAACTTGTTCAACAACACACCTATTGGGGGCCTAACCCACACAAAAAGAAAAACCTAAAGACTCGTTGATGCACCAAAAATATATACTCTTTTAGCTATATGTTTTGTTGACCTCATTTTTGGTGAGGTCTTCTCTTCTTCTCTTTAGTACTTAGGATCTAGCCTTAGGCTTTTCCTTTGACTATCCTAGAGGATTAGAATTGGGACCCGCCACTTAGAAATTCAAACCACTTCCTAACTCCCTGCAAACTCCAAAAACTTGATTGTAGACCCCTAATCACCTAGAGGGTTGAAATCAAATGTGGAAGTTTAAAGGATGAGTTCTAATGGGACTCTTTGGCCTTAGACCGCCACTGGTGGCCTAGTACGGTGAAAGGGCCGACTTACACACACACTACACCTATACACTACACTTTCACACACCTCCTAAAAAACACACCCATACCCAGTTTGACCTCCCGACTCATGAAGGTGGTTCGCATGGATGGTCCTTAACCCCTAAGCCCTTGGCTAAGAGGGTTAGGAACAACATAGTGGATGCCTCGAATGAGTCCCTTCATGGCTCATGTGGGCTTGATGTGGCTTCATGGCTCAACCAAAATGATTTCATTCCACTTACATTCACCCAATTTTCAATTTTCCAAATTTTCGATTTTTGACCCGGGACCCTACACGCTTAGCTTTACCCAAAACCATCGAAACCACTCCAAAATTTGTAAAATCACCTAAATCACCCAAAAAATCCTCAAGACCAATCCTAAACATTTCCTCACCAATCAAATTGATCATCCATAGCCAAAAATACCAAAAATTCCAAAAATACCTCCCAATACCCTCCAAATACCCAAAATGCCCCTCTTAGCCAAAAAATCCAAAAATTCAGAAAATTCCCAGAAAATTCCAGAAAATCCCAAATATTTCCAATTTCATTTTGTTCAACTACACCATGGGCCAATTTTGTCAATTTATCCCACTTTTGTCAAAATCCCCAATTTGACCCATTTTAACCCAAAGTGAACCCAATCTCAAACCAAACCTACCCAATTGACCCAAATTCTGGTCCAATTCAATTCTAAATTTCAATTCAACATCCCCAACACCAATCTAGACCAAATCCAAGTCCAATTTGATTGACATTTGGATCCAATTTCACTTTTGGCCTTAAAGCCCGATTTGGACCCATGATCCAAACATGACCCAAACTCATCCAATTCAACTCCAATTAACCCCAAATCTTTTCTAAACCTTCCTTAACATCCCCATAAACAAAACACTAACATAATTTGCCCAAAGTTTAGACCCAAACCCCACTCAAATTCAACCCAAAGCTAAAAAGCCCAATTTTGACCTAAACCCAAACCTAACCCAAATAGGCCCAAACCTCAAAATCAAAACCCAACCAAAGCCAAAACCTCTTTGAAACACTCCCACAAACATTTCCCAACATTTATTTTACATCAATTTCAACCCTAGCCCAACATTGGCCCAAGTTAGCCCAATTTGACCTATATTGGCCCATTCACCAAAAAGCCCAAATCCAACCCGATTCAAACCCAAACCACCCCAAATTTGCTCCAAATCACTCATGAAACATCCCTAAACCAAACTCAACAATTGTTTGGCCCAATCCTTCACAAATTTCCCATCCATAAATTTATTTCCAAACCAAAAGCCCACTTTCTTAAACCTTCCTAAAGCCCATCTCCACCAAAATCCAAAGGGCAAAATCAATCCAAGGCCCATATGACAAATTCTCTTCATCATGACTTCAATTAAAATCATCCCTAAGTTCAAATCAATCATCAAATGGTTCCAAATCAAGCCATATGCCAAATTCCCATCAACATGCCAAAATTTCCTTAAACCTATTTCCATGAAATTGACTTGGCTTTTCCCAAGCCAAAGGTGAGCCATGAAGCCATGCATGAGCCCCATGGGAGCCATGAGAGCCATGGAATCTACTTTCCACCTCACCAAACCATTAATGGCAAGAGAGGGGATCTCTTTCCTAAACCCTTTTAAACCCTTTTTTACCTTAATCATGTCACACACTAAACCATGCTTAGCCGCCTCACCATGGATGGAGACTTCACCACTCCTTCTCGAGTCGACCCAACCGATCCTCCCGGCCCAAAATCGGAGCTTGGAAGGGTGCACCAAGCCCAAAATGGTGGGTTGACCCAAACCAAGCCAAAGTGACCTTATCCCCATTCCATTCTAATCCAACACCTTTACACATGGCTAATGCCGATTGACTTCACCATTGCCGAGCCACGACCTCCACGGTCGAGATGGTGACCCTTGCCTGCCGGCCGGCCGCACAGGTCACCGGAAAACTCCATGGCCGAGACATGGGGAGAAGCCAAGCTTTGGAATTCTCCCTTCGCTGAGTCGCCCCATGCCCGATGGCCACCATGGTACGTTCTTCACATGCCAAGAGCAGTCGATCCCAACCCTTGGCCACCCTTGGGAGAGCCTCCGACCATGCCTATTTAAACACCACCCCCTCTCGGCTATGAGAGGTGCTGAACCAAACCTTAAGGAAACTCTGCCAAAATTGTTCCAGACTACTCCCCACACATAGAGAACTTGATCCCCACCGAAATCCCCCTGCCATTTCCTCTCGCGAGCTCGATTTCGGAGTTGAAATCCAAGCCCAAAACCGGGACACTTCTCCGCAGTGAGCTAATCCCCAAATTGATTGGTCCTACACCTTCACCGGACCGAGGGAAGAAGTCCACCAGCGAAAGCCCCCTCTCCAGGCCACCCATCCGTTTCCGGACTCCAAGCTTTGTGATCGGGCGTGGTCACTTTCATAGCTAGACGATTCACCGGGCCGAGGGACTTCATCTGGAGCTTACTTGGACCCAATCGAAGGTGACACAACTCTCAGATCGAAGCTTCACTTCTCTGAGCAAAGGTATGAACTCACTCTTCTTCCCAAGCTTCCAGAGATTCTTCTTTTACTTTGAGTCAATTTAAATGCATGTTTACCGTATGGATGTGTTCGTCTCCTCAAGACGAATCCATAGAGCATAAGAACACAAAAATCCGTTGAGAATCGAGTGAGAAATTAGGGTTAGAAGGTTGACGGTCACGGGTGCACACCGATCGTAGACGATGAGCCGGGAGCCGTCGGATCGAGCGTGTATCGAGCGGACGGTGCGGGATCGAGCCGGACGACGCAATGGTGCATGAACCGCGGGTCCGGGACGGCCGACTCGGATGGCGGCGCCCAATCACGCGCGCGACACGTACCCCTTCGGAGTCGCCGAGGTTGACGCGGCGCCGCGTGGATAAGTAGAAAAATAGGTTATTTTCCTATTTATTTAATTCCTTAAACTTAAAAAATGCATAACTTTGTGTAGAAAAATCATAAAAATAAAATAAAAATACCTCTTTCTCGGTGAACGAGAGGAGAATAATGTGGAAAAGAAATCATTTAATTTCATCCAGTATTTTATTTTTAATGATTTATTTACCCTACTGCATTGTTTTAATTCTCCATGCATATAGGAAATTCACCATGGCATGACACCATAGGGCTTTTGAAGCCTCCGAATTTGGGAACATTCCTGGAATTTTCCAAAGTCGAGGCCATTCCTTTGAGAAGTTATTGATTTTTCAAGTTCATGTTACTTGTTTTGAGTATTTTAAATCCAATAATTAGCATGTTGTGAAATAAATTCTAGGAAAATTTGGTGATGTTTCTTATGACCAGAGGACCCTAGGGAAAATAGGTTTTGAAGTAATTCACTTGGAATAACCCTAATTGGCTTAAACACCCTAAGTAGGTCTTTAATTAATTAGGGCTAATCATATATTAAATTGACTTGAAATCAATTCTCCACTGACCTTTAGGATCAGAGGAACCCACCATAAAAGTTTGAAGTCAATTGGGTTTGGTTAGCCCTATCAAATGGGTTGATTAAGCCATTTAGCCAATTTAAACTTTAAATCAGAGAAAAATCAGAAAATTGTGAAAATTGGTTCTCTAATTTCCTTGATATCAGAGAGATTTTTGAAAAATATAAAATTCATTTTTCAACCTGTATTTTATTTTTAAATTAATTAATACTCCAAAACTCAAAATAATTATAATAAAAGAAATATAATTCAAAAAATCACCAAAATTGGTCCAAGTGGTCCTCTGGTCATTAGGAATGTCCCATAATTTTCTTAAGGACAGAAACTTTCCCTTGGTCATATTATTAAATTTTCCATGGAAATCTCTATTTTCCACCAAAAATAATTACATAAATAAATTAAATACAGAAAAAACACATTTTCTCCTCTAATGTCTTCATTGACATATGAGTGAAGTCACATAAAAATTTCAAGTTCATTTGAGCTCAATTTAATGAGTTATGAAATTATTAAGCTTGAAGGGCAAAATGGTAATTAAAATTTTAACCCTTAATTAAAACTTTAGGCTTAATAAAATGAAAAGGTAAAATATTTGATCTTAATCTGATTTGGATGATTGAAATTTAAATAATTAAAGGGTAGAAACCTATTAAACAATTCAACAATAATTGAAATGAACTTTAATTAAAATAATTAATTAAATTTGGAAGAATAATAAAATTGGAATTATTAAAATAGGGATGTTATTAGGAAGAGGTTTGCTCTTTAATTTAGGAATCCCTAAATTAATCATCCCAATAATATTTAATTCCTAATTAAGATGATAATCCAAGTTTAAGATTTAAAATGCTAAAAGATTTAATCATTAAATTAAGTTAAAGTTAAATTATTTAAAGCGAAACCTTTTTAAAATAAAAAATTAAATTAAATTAAAACAAATTAAATTAAATTAAATTAAATTAAAACAAATTAAATTAAATTAAATTAAATTAAAACATATTAAATTAAATTAAATTAAATTAAATTAAATTAAATTAAATTAAATTAAATTAAATTAAATTAAATTAAATCAAATTAAATTAAATCAAATTAAATTAAATTAAGCTAAACCATATTATATTAAATTAACTTAAATTAAATTAAATTAAATTAAACCACATTAAATTAAATTAAGTTAAATTAAATTAAATTAAATTAAATTCAATTAAATTGAATTAAATATAACATCACTTAAGACATGAAGAATTCAAAAATAAATCTAAAACAACTTGAACCACTATTCGAACTTAAATCCATTAACTAAAATTAAATCATAAACCACTTGAACATCCATTTGCCCTCGAAAGCTCGTGATGTCATAACTCTTAAAAGGAGTGTTAAATGAAGTGTTACTTCATTCATGAGATATTGAAATGTCTAGATTCCTTTGAGCGAGACAACAAATTTGAACTCCGGACGATTAATTCATACGTATAATTAAACTCTCTTGGACTTAAAACAATCCTAGAAATATTGAAAAGATGTTTAAGATTCGTCTTAAGCACTTCCTCGATATGATAGGATATTTATAAGAACAATTGAACTTAATTGTTCTTTGATGAAGAAAATCGTCCTCAAACGAAAATACTGAGAACCTAAACGTCATAGGAGATGACTAGCTATAGGATTAGGAACTTGGTAGAAAACCATAACCCTTCCTTAGCTTTACCTAGGAACTTACTTTAAATGCTTAAATATTCTAAGCTGTGTTTTAAGTGCAGCTTGGGATGACGGGAAGACCATCCAGGTACGCTTTTATTTTATTGCAATTTACTCTATTGCAATTTATTTAATCGCATCGCACTTACTTTTCTTGCATGATAAACAACTGTTGCATGAAAACCTACACCTTTAGGATAATCCCTAAAACTGAAACCAAAACTAAATTAAAAGACATTACAAGATAAAATTCACCGCCACAACATTTCAAAATATAAAATAACTCAAAATTTAATCACAAACAGAACAGCAAAACTACAACTATAACTAAACTAAAACGTCTTGTTGGATGATCGGGAATACCTCGGATGAGGTAACCTACGTGTTGCTTACGCAGGATTTCCACGGTCTAAATGAAAGTGTGGAACTCATTCGGTTGAGTTTAGCAAATTCATCCGGACTAAGTGAATCCGATAAAAATAACGATGCGGAAGGATGGAACCGTGGGATCTTAACCGGTGTTGTTATAATCAACTTTAAGATTTGTTTAATTAAAATATTAAAAACACCTGGATTTTAAGATTTTCTCTAAACCAAAACACCTTTCTCATCTCCTGATTTATGACTTCTAAAACTAAACCTCTGCAACAACAAGGAGCCCGGAGCATGGTGGGCAGCAAGGCCATCTTCGTCAGCAAAACAACTCCACATCAGCTAAACATTCCTATAATTAAACAACAAAACCATAGGACTTCGAGGTAGTTTGCCTAGTGCAACATAAATCCTCAACCTTTTGTTAGGCATTTGCATGATCATGTCATGTAAATTAAGCCCTAATCGGTCTTAGGACTCCGAGGTAGTCATCCGATATGATATAAACCCTCACATCTTCTAGGCTAATTGTATGATTTTATCATACAAATATAAGTCCTAACTAATTAAAATTGGTAAGATCAAAACATTAAATAAACATTAGGACTTTCCTAAATTCAAGCCAAACAATAGGATAGTCGGGAAATTACCGAAGTTCGCTTCGAATCTGTGATTTATCCTACCTTTCTTCCTTTGAATTCCCAAAATAAAATGTTCCAAATTTGATCCATTCCCTATTGAAATTCCAAAATTCAATCCCTTGAAAACTTAAACTTTGAAATTCTTGAGAGCGGAACTACGATTATTATCGAGAGTTTTCTTAGGTGATTCCCGTCACTTAAGATGTAATTAACTATAGGGGCTTGCCCTTATAGGGAATTTTAAGAACCCAGGTAATATAAACCCTGTTTAATGTTTTCATATTAAACATGGGAACTTGTCGGCTTATAAAATTGGTTCGCATACCAAACAGATGTCACAAATCTTCTAGTTTATTTAATCGAGCCCCATCATCGAAGCAATGTGTCTATTCTTCGGGATAGATACATGGTTTGTGGTGCGGTGCTCGTTTATATAAACTATTCGGGATGTGAGATCGGTTTGATTTCATATCTTAAAATTTTCAAATTTAAATTTATTTTCAAAATCAAATATTACTTTTCAAATTATTTATTTAAATTAAACCTAAAATAAGCCGCACAATTTCTGTAGGCGACCTCTTTTCAAAACAAAACACATAACCTAAAAATAATGCCGACAATTTCTGATTATAAACGAGCAGAAATTGTGAAAATAATTTGAAAATTCCCAACCTAAAAATCCGTTCCTTGGATGATATCCGAAAGGCTTTGTATCACCTCTGTTCAAGACCTTTGATGGAACCGGAAACCCTCGGCAGCATGTTGCACATTTTCGTGCCAGTTGTTGTAATGCCGGCGGAAGTGATGCTTTACTCTTCCGACAATTTGTCAACAACACTGTCGGGGATTGCCTTTGATTGGTATGTGGAATTACCGAACGGTTTGGTAAAGACATTTTCGGAATTAGAGAACCTCTTCATCGAGCGATTTGCGGAGCTCGGCACCACATCACTATAGGTGATTTAGTGGTAGAGAAGCGAGCGAACGAAACCTTGGTGGACTACATACTTCGATGGAGGAACCTAAGTATGAAGTGTGAGCCACGGTTACTAAGAACGACATGCGATCGGCATTTTACTTAAGAGCATTCATGGCCGATAGCACTTCTCCTCGAGGGATTTACTATTAAGACTTTCGAGAAGTTGTTAAGCGAGGCCGGAAGCTTGCGAGAGGAGGCGAAGCAATTAAGTTTCACCGATAAAACGGACGAAACGAAGCCCGTGAAAACTTTTGAAAGAAGTCCGGGATCGTCGCGACGATCGATAAAGGCAAGCAACCGATACAAATATCGTCGAACGGCCGCGGCAACCTCGACGAATTGCCAGCAACCCCGAGCCCGGCTATCGAGTCATCTCGACGGTATGAACAACCGCCTCGTCGACAACGTACGTTTAGGGAGTTCTCGAGCGAGGAGTATCCGTTCAAGAATGAGGCGGTGCCGAAAATGTTCCGCGGCTTGATGAAGACTCCGGATTTCCAGCTGTCGGAGCCTAAAAGACCGGAAGAAGTCGACAGAAAGGTGATCCCAACTTTTGCCCTTACCACGGATGCTTGGGCACAAGATAGAAGATTGTATTACCTTCGAAAAGTTGGCTCAACGACAATCTTCGGAAAGGGAATATAACGATCCCGAAGGAGTACATGAAGGAACCCCGAAAGGAGGTTCCGTCGATGTTATCTCGACGGATTTCATTGTTCCGATAGATCCCTATGCGGCCGATGATGGATGGACTACCGCTTGGACAAAGTCTTCGAAGAAGATTTTAGATCACATCAAGCCGCTTCGGTGCGAGCTTCGATTCGAGTTCGAAAGCGTCGAGTCGACATCTATCACTTGCGATAGAAGAACCACCTCGACAAGAGACGGCGAAGAAAAGAAGAAAATTGACGAAGAAGAGAAGACCGAGGCTCCTAAGGCTAGACTAGGAGCTGCTTATCCTAGGATAGTTGTTTCCGATTCGGGGAGAAATCCCTCGAACCTCGACTACGTATGATTATCTCGCTCACCCTGGTGGGATCTTATAATGATAAGGGTTATGGCGTTGGCTAAGTTTTGATCATTTCTAACTATTACGTAACTAGTGACAATCAACCTAATCCGGACGTCGATTCCGATACAAATAACAATTCTCGAATCATACACAATCTCGACGATCACGATGACGAAGAAGACATCCATCGAGGAGGCTACGAGAGTTCGACAAGCAACGAATCTATTTGCTGAGTTTCGAGGAGCTCCGATCACGATAGAGTTAGAGCCTTCGGACTGCGAAGCTAATCTGGAGAACTCGTCGTTCCGATTCGGGAGGAGACACCGGCAAACTCAATGCTGGACTTAGAAGAAATCACGAAGTCAACTTAAGAAGTGGAAGAGTTCTACCTCCGAGAATGGGTCCCGAAGGACAAAGGAAAGAAGGTGGTTGTTCGGGAAGAACCAACCCGGCGAGAAGAAATACCCATTCGAGAAGAAAACGAGGCACATGAAAACAAAGTGGACTACGACGTGCTAGCCCATCTTAGGAAACTACCGGCCAAGCGAGCATCTACGACGCTCTCATCTTATCGAAGGAGATGAGAGAAGCTCGATCGAGGCCTTACTTGATCCGGAAATTTGCTTAGCTCGAATGGTCGGAGATTCCTTAGATGAGGTTTGCTCGTTAAAGGAACGACGAGGTATCACATTCACGGACAATGACCTACTTACTCGGGACGGCGGACCATGACCGACCCTTGTACATTTCGATTACAGATTGGGAAGTTTACACTCTCCGAGTATTGGTGGATCCGGGAGCATCAATCAATATAATGAATCTTCGAACGCTAGCATACTTGGAAATTGATGCTCGCGAGCTCGAAGCGGACAAAATGTTATTAAGAGGATTCGACCGAGAAAGGAGAAAGAGCCCTCGGATCAATAACACTACTAATGAAGACCGGTGACTTAGCAAAGACAACCGCGAAATTTCACATAATTGATTCGAAACGTCGTTCAACGCTCTCTTGGGCCGACCATGGATACATGAAAACCGGATGGTACCATCATCTCTACATCAATGCATTAAATACTACGATGGAGGGGAACGATGCATTAAAGGTGACTTACAACCGTTCTCACGTACATGAAATTGGAATCCATGAAGATGCAGACTTATTATGCACCACCGAAGAAAACAATCTTCTCCGGAGATACCATAACAAATGAAGCAAAGGAAATTTGGGACAACAAAGAACTCGAAATTCTAGTCCAACGATCACTCACCACTCCCTTACGGCGAGATGGTGAAGGTTTCTCCACAACTCGCATCCGAGGTCGAGGCCGGGGACGAGGTCGTGGCGGAGATGTTAGGACGGTTGGACGAAGAAACCAACCATCAATGTTGATTGGGAAGATAGTTACGAAGAAGAAAAAGAAATCAAGCAAGAAGCGACGACAATAAGTCGGAAGAAGCCGCAATTCGAGGATCTCTCTCGAAAATGAAAAGAACGAGGAATATAAATCGATGTACGAGAAGATTAACCACTATGTACATACTATGACCACGACCCCGATCCATTCTAATAAGGTCGAGGGTATGGTGGTCGAAGAGGTACGTAGCGGCGGTGCAAAGCCCATCAAATTCTACGAGTGGTGCTCCTTCCTCCAAGGCGAAAACAATGTACGATTTGAAGATGCTACTTCATCGGAATTAATGGAATTACCTTTTGAGTGGTACTCTCCACTGTGTTCAAAATTTAATTCAGCGTGCTTTCTTACCTCGACAATGGACAAAAGGTCAATCACAACATTTTGAAAATTTATGGAATAACTCCGGTCGTCCACCCAATTCAAAGCATGGTCTCGGATTCGGCATAGTAGGATTAGTTGACGATACTGAATTTTGCTTGGTTGTCACCTGCGAGTCTAATGAAAACTGCATGGAAACTACAGAAGAACTCGAATATTTACAAATTGGAGACGCTCCACGGAATTCGAAGAAGAGATCAAATCTACGATAGATGAGTTAACGGAAGTTAACTTAGGTACTAGCGAAGAACCTGAGACCTACCTTTGCTAGCTCCTTACTCGATAAAGAAGACTCCGAAGAAATAATTAAGTTATTAATGGAATTTAAAGACTGTTTTGCTTGGAGCTACGATGAGATGCCGAGTTTAGCTCCGGAGGTCGCGAGTCCATAAGCTAGGGGTGGATCACGCTACGTTCCGAGTCGGACAAGGTCCCGGAAGAATGCGTCTAGAAATCGAACAACAAGTCATAGGCTGAAGTTAAAAAGCTAATAGACGCTAAATTTGTCCGTGAAGAACAATACCCGACTTGGTTAGCCAATGTGGTACCAGTCAGGAAGAAGAATGGTCAGATCAGAATTTGTGTAGATTTCAGAGATTTAAACAAGGCTTGTCCAAAAGATGAATTTCCTCTACCGATCCCAGAATTAATGATCGACATCGCTTCAACACATGAAATATTCTCATTCATGGATGGATCTTCAGGATACAACCAGATAAAAATGGCTCCGAGAAGATGAAAAACTTACGAATTCGAACGCCGATCGGAGTATATTGCTACACGGTAATGCCATTTGGAGTCGAAGAATGCGGGAGCGACCTACCGAAGAGCGATGACGAGAATTTTTGATGATCTCATCCACAATCAAGTTGAATGCTACGTGGATGATGTGGTCATCAAAAGCTAAGTAAAGGAAGATCAGCTGTATGATTTGAGAATTGTTTTCGAACGATTAAGACAATTTAACCTTAAGATGAATCCCTTAAAATGCACCTTCGGCGTCGCCTCAGGAAATTCTTAGGATTCGTCGTCCGACATCGTGGAATTGAAATCGACCGGAAAAGATTAAAGCTATCTTAGAAATGCCACCTCCCGAGAACCTTAAAACAACTACGATCTTTTCGAGGAAGGCGGCATATCTTCGACGCTTTATCTCGAACTTGTCGAGTATGTGTCGACCTTTCTCGGCATTAGTTAAAAAGGACGCCAAATTTATTTGGGAAGAGAAATGCCGGAGGGCCTTCGAGGACATTAAACAATATTTAATGACACCTCCTGTCTTAGCGACCCCCAGTCTCAGGTAGACCGCTGATACTTTATACCGCGGCTTTAGATGACTCTCTCGGAGCCCTGTTAGCCCAGGTCAATGATGAGGGTAAAGAAAATGCTCTTTACTACCTAAGCCGTCGTTTACTTCCGACGGAAATAAGGTATCCCGCAATTGAAAAGCACTGTTTGGCCACGATCTTCGCCGCTCAAAAGCTCGGGCATTACATGCTTTCTCATAAGGTCGACCTGATTTTGAAATTTAATCCATTGCAATACTTGATGACCCGCCCAACGCTTTCGGCGGACTTGCCGGATGGTCGATGATATTATTGCAATTCGATATAACTTTCGTGCCTCTTCGTGCCGTAAAAGGACAAGTCCTAGCGGACTTCCTCGCGAGCACACCCTTTGCCGGCAGAATCTCCTCTCGATGACGACTTGCCGGATGAACAAATAATGAACCTAGAAGACCACGATGATCGACGTTGGGAATTGTATTTCGACGGAGCATCTTCGGCACATAAAGACGAAGAATCGCAAGTGATAGTGCCCGGAAAGGCGGGGATCGGACTAATCTTTATAACACCGGAGCGGGGGATGTTAAGATACTCCTACCACTTGACGGAGCCGTGTACAAATAACGAAGCGAATACAAAGCCCTCATAACGGAGCTGGAATTAACTATTCAAATGGGTATAACGGACATCAACATCTACGGGGATTCACGGTTAATCATTCGACGGATCGCCGGACAATACGGAATTTTAAAACCAAGACTCGAGCAATACTTCCGGTATGCCATACGAATTTGTTGGAACGGATTCCAAATGTGACGATCTACAAAATTCCCGAAAAGAAAACGCTTTAGCGGATGCGCTAGCTTCGTCTCGCAAAAGAATTTGCTTGTTTGCAAGATGAATCGGTGGAAGTGTCGGTTCACGGACGTCGGGTCCTATCACGGCTCGACATAGACAGAATACACAAATCGAGAAAAGGAGAAGAATCGATTTCGACGGTGACGAGAAAACACGAGAAGATTGGCGACAACCATTAATAGATTACACCGCAAACGGGAAAACTACCGAGACGATAGGTCGTTAGCCCATCGAGATCGAAAAGAACTCGTCCTACGCATTAATAAACAATACATTATACGAAGGTCTTTTGATCAAATGTGGCTAAGGTGCCTAAGCGGGTACGAGGCCCGTGAAATTGTTAAAGAGGTGCATTCGGGACTACGTGGCGCTCACCGGTCGGGTCCGAAGATGAAAATGAAAATTAAAAGACTAGGGTACTACGGCCCTCGATGATGACCGAGCGCATGAAAATCGCCGAGAGCGTCACCGGTGCCGAGTGCGCGGGTGGTTCTACGCCAACCTCCAAATGTGCTACATCCAGACAATTGCGTCGTGGCCATTTGAATGTTGGGGCACGGATATAGTGGGTCCGATAGAATCACCATTTTCAAAAGGACATCGCTTCATTCTTGCGGCTACGGATTACTTTTCCAAGTGGGCGAGGCGAGTTCCACTTAGAGAAGTGAAAGCACATCACGTGCTTACAATTTTTCAAGAACCAAGTTGTCTACCGTTTCGGAGTGCCGCGCGAGGATCATCTCGGATAATGGGTCGGCATTCGGAAGCACGCAAATCAACAATTTTATCGGGAGACACGGAATCGGCGGCGGCTATTCAACAATTTACTACCCGAGAGCGAACGGCACAGTGAGGCTTTTAATAAAACTCTCGTTCAAATTTTAAAGAAGACTTTAGACGACAATAAGAGAAATTGGCACGAGAAGTTATTAGAAGCCTTATGGGCCTACGGACAACCTTCGAACTCCTACTCGAAGCTACACCTTACGCTCCGGTGTATGGGTCCGAGGCGGTGTTACCCTTAGAGGTCCGGCTTCCTTCACTCGAATTGCGATTCTGCAAACAAAATCACGACGAGAAGAGAATGCCAAATTGCGACTAGAAGAATTGGAAAGCACTGGAAGGAAAAAGACTCGAAGCGCGACGGAATTTAGAACTATACCAAGCTAAGATGGTTCAAGCCCATGACGGACCGGGTCCGCCAAGAACCTTGAAAGTTGGTGACTTAGTTCTCGTTCTCGAAAGACCTATTCTTGCACACCGCAAGATAGGAGGAAAATTTGAACCCACTTGGGAGGGACCGTTTGTAGTTGAGGCGATCTACTCGGGAGGCTCTATCGGCTAGTGAGCTGCCAAGGAGAACGACATATGCTTCCGATCAATGGACGATACTTGAAAAAGTATTACGCTACTCGATGTTTCGAAGGAATGAATTTTCCATCCCTAGAAGCACGGGTGAAGTAATTACTTATGACTGGGTCCAAACCCAAAATAATAAAAAAATGTGCTAAAATAAATAAAATCATGATAATAAAGTTTTCTTTGTTCTCTCTTCCAAATCAAAATCTTTTTCCTGACCTTTTCCCAATTCATTCCTGTTAAATTTAAAAATACAAAAGTAATAATAAAAAAAAAGAAAAAAAAACTCTGTCTCTAATAAACATTTTCTTAATGTTCTTGTTCTTAGTACAGCCCCTGATCCTTTTCCTTGTCTTTTCGCATGGAAATATCGAACGGGCGGTTGGTCCTGAACTTTAGAAATGGTGTAAGCCTTGCACTCGATGAAAAGAGGGTGAAAGATGGAGCGATAATAGAGATTGACTCGGACTTCGCACCGGCGAGGCCGCAATACGAGGAAAGTGGACCGGGTCCCGGTTGACCGAGAGGAGCCGCCCGGTCGAACGATAATGAAAGTGGGTGGCCCAAGCCACCAATCCAACGATAAGAAAAGAAAAACAAACACCGAAGAAGACAAGAGAATCAAGTCTATAGTCGCTACGGCGAGAGGGCGGGCTTGTCGGCGCCGCGCCTACGAAACTCAGGAAATACGAAGAGCTACTCTCACAGCAACTCAATGAAGAAATAAAAATCGCCGTATCCGCAAGATGTTAACTAAATTAGCAGCGGACTAGCGCGACAAGGCGATTGCTCACTGCCGGTACATACACTTCGAGGACACCGACTCACCGGGAACTCGAAGAAAGGAGACCAGCTCCGAGGATAACGGAAGAAACCGGGGAAGTCTCAAGAAGAACGGAAGAAAGAAGGCTACTACGCCACCGGATAAAGTCACCGGTAATGCATGACCTTGTTGCGGAAGCAACCCGGAGGATGTCCCGACGGACATCATCCCCGAGGAGCCGAGGTATGCGGGGAGAACGTGAAGGGATTGAGCCATATATCCCACGAGTACGTCACCGAGCCTCGCCATTTGCAAATTATCCCGGAATACGAGCTAGAAAGAATACGGAAGGTCGAGAAGAAAACTTTCGAATACTTCGAGAAAATCGAGAGCGGGAGGATCAATATACTAGAAGGCCTCGAGTTACATACAGATGTGTTCTCAGAATACGAACAACAACAAATCGTGGACTGCATCCGGAATTTAAAAAAGATGGGCCGAGCAGGTCGCTTAAGAGAAAATACTTACTCAGAACCCCAGAGATGGATGCCAGGGAAGGGGAGAATTACAATACAATGTGGATGCTGCTACTGACTTCGCGAGAAGACGAAGGGAAACCCACCGGTGATACTCCGTCATGGCCGGAGTGGATCCAATGCCATTAGTCATTAAAAGGATGGTGAAAAGAATGATAGCATGGAGGGTACTGCCAGCAGATTGCATACCCAACAGTTGCATCATTAATATTTACAAGAAGGGTGACTGCATACCCCCGCACATAGATCACCACGACTTTGTCAAACCTTTTTGCACAGTTTCTTTTATGAACGAGTGTAATATCATGTTCGGATCTGACCTCCGGATAGCGAGGCCTGAGTGAGTTCCGAGGGCCGATAAAGATACCATTACGGTAGGTTCCGTCATGATGTCGAAGGGCAACGGAGCGGATGTCGCTAAACATTGCATACGGGAGTACCCGGTGAAGCGGATCTCGGTTACTTTCGAAGGATGGACGACGGGAAAGCACCTTACCACTTCCGACCGGACCCGAAGTTAGAGAGCCTCCGACCTTACGAGTCGTGAGTTGCATGGAAAATATCACACCTCCAACGTACATCCATACGGCATCCTTGCCGAGGATGGCTTGGAAGGTGATGTTATTGACCGTGCACCTCACTATTCGGACATGGATTTTTGACGGATACCTTTTTTGATGGATCGACAAAGATCATACATAGTCCGTTTGAGTCTACATGGATTGTATGAGATGTATTCCGGATCGAGTTGTATGATGTATCTTCGACATGATTGGAATGAAAGTGACCATGTCACATTTTTGGCCTTCACCTCTTTTGTGTGAATTGAGTAGGAAACGCCATTAAAGTTAAACGAACTTCGAACAAAGAATAGAAAAGAAAAAAATAAAAAAATAATAATAAAAATAAAATAAAATAAAATAAAAAGAAAATAAAAATATAAATAATAAATGAGAATTATTTTTCCTTAAAAATCCAAACATAAAAATAACTTCAAAATCCGCGTGAACGCTAATAAAATTCACATGAACATTAAATACACAGCTAAAAAAAAAAATTTTGGAAAGTTAAAGGACAAACAAAATGAAAATGAATCTCAAATCGGATCCCACTCTAAATTCATCTTTTCAAACATTTCAAATCAACTCCAAATTGAGATTTATCTCAAGAAGCTTTAAAATTCTCTGTCGGGACAACTCTTCCTCACGAGAGACCCACACTTCAATTTCAAAACCCTAAACCTTTTTTCGTCACATCGAAATCATTTCGACTTTTGTGGCCTACCTTTCTTCCTGTATGGAGATCGACTAGGTCTATTGACACGGAGCCACGAGCTTTGTCTGATTTGGTTCTGATGGCATGAGACTGGGTCCCTCTTCACACAAATAAACTTTCGAGATTAGAATCCATTTCCATTTCTCATTAAACTTCTGAGATTAGAATCCATTTCCAATTCTCATTCTCATTAAACTTTCGAGATTGGAATCCATTTCCAATTCTCATTAAACTTTCGAGATTGGAATCCATTTCCAATTCTCATTAGACTTCCGAGATTGGAATCCATTTCCAATTCTCATTACACTTCTGAGATTGGAATCCATTTCCAATTCTCATTAAACTTCTGAGATTGGAATCCATTTCCAATTCTTATTAAACTTTCGAGATTGGAATCCATTTCCAATTCTCATTAAACTTCCGAGATTGGAATCCATTTCCAATTCTCATTAAACTTCCGAGATTGGAATCCATTTCCAATTCTCATTAAACTTTCGAGATTGGAATCCATTTCCAATTCTCATTAAACTTTCGAGATTGGAATCCATTTCCAATTCTCATTAAACTTTCGAGATTGGAATCCATTTCCAATTCTCATTAAACTTTCGAGATTGGAATCAATTTCCAATTCTTATTAAACTTTCAAGATTGGAACTCCGTTTCAATTCTCATTAAACTTTCGAGATCAGTACCTAAATTCTGATTCTCATCCTTTTCAATCGACACTTAAACTCCGATTCTCATTCCGAGGTCGGTAACTAAATTCCAGTTTTCTTTGCGATCCAGAGGTTGGAACCTAGGTTTCAATTCTCATTTCAAATCCAAATTTTCTCAAATTGATTTTAAACCAAACTTCAATCTAAATTAAAACTCAAAATCTAAACTTGCACATCATGACTTGAACATGAAATGAAACAAAATCTAAATCGAAATTCCCCAGATCATGTGATTTGGGACTCACCTCCTTTTCCCTTCCCCAGCGAGAGTTCAGGAATCTCCAGTCTCAGAGATATACTTGACACTCCCTAGCGGAAACTCTTCTACTTCGTCCTAAGTTTGTCACTTGGACATCTATGTTGGTTTTGTTGATCTTTTCGGTCAACGCCAATACGTGCGGTGTGCTTGGTTAGCACACCACACCTATTGGGGGTCCATTTGTTGACCTCATTTTTGGTGAGGTCTTCTCTTCTTCTTTTTAGTACTTAGGATCTAGCCTTAGGCTGGGACCCACCACTTAGAAATTCAAACCACTTCCTAACTCCCTGCAAACTCCACAAACTTGATTGTAGACCCCTAATCACCTAGAGGGTTGAAATCAAATGTGGAAGTTTAAAGAATGAGTTCCCATAGGACTCTTTGGCCTTAGGATCGCCTACAGGTGGCTCAGTGCAGTGAAAGGGCTGACTTACACACACACTACACCTATACACTACACTTTCACACACCTCCTAAAAACACACCCATACCCAATTTGACCTCCCGACTCATGAAGGTGGTTCACATGGATGGTCCTTAACCCCTAAGCCCTTGGGCTAAGAGGGTTAGGAACAACATAGTGGATGCCTCAAATGAGTCCCTTCATGGCTCATGTGGGCTTGATGTGGCTTCATGGCTCAACCAAAATGATTTCATGCCACTTACATTCACCCAATTTTCAATTTTCCAAATTTTCAATTTTCCAAATTTTCAATTTTTGACCCCCGGGACCCTACACCCGCTTAGCCTACCCAAAACCCTTGAAACCACCCAAAATTTGCAAAATCACCTAAATCACCCAAAAAATCCTCAAGACCAATCCTAAACATTTCCTCACCAATCAAATTGATCATCCATAGCCAAAAATACCAAAAATTCCAAAAATACCTCCCAATACCCTCCAAATACCCAAAATGCCCCTCTTAGCCAAAAAATCCAAAAATTCAGAAAATTTCCAGAAAATTCTAGAAAATCCCAAATATTCCCAATTTCATTTTGTTCAACTACACCATGGGCCAATTTTGTCAATTTACCCCACTTTTGTCAAAATCCCCAATTTGACCCATTTTAACCCAGAAGTGAACCCAATCTCAAACCAAACCTACCCAATTGACCCAAATTCTGGTCCAATTCAATTCTAAATTTCAATTCAACATCCCCAACACCAATCTAGACCAAATCCAAGTCCAATTTGATTGACATTTAGATCCAATTTCACTTTTGGCCTTAAAGCCCAATTTGGACCCATGACCCAAACTTAGCCCAAACTCATCCAATTCAACCCCAATTAACCCCAAATCTTTTCTAAACCTTCCTTAACATCCCCATAAACAAAACGCTAACATGATTTTCCCAAAATTTAGACCCAAACCCCACTCAAATTCAACCTAAAATCAAAAAGCCCAATTTTAACCTAAACCCAAACCTAACCCAAATGAACCCAAACCTCAAAATCAAAACCCAACCAAAGCCAAAACCTCTTTGAAACACTCCCATTAACATTTTCCAACATTTATTTTACATCAATTTCAACCCTAACCCAACATTGGCCCAAGTTAGCCCAATTTGACCTATATTGGCCCATTCACCAAAAAAGCCCAAATCCAACCCAATTCAAACCCAAACCACCCCAAATTTGCTCCAAATCACTCATGAAACATCCCTAAACCAAACTCAACAATTTTTTGGCCCAATCCTTCACAAATTTCCCATCCATAAATTTATTTCCAAACCAAAAGCCCACTTTCTTAAACCTTCCTAAAGCCCATCTCCACCAAAATCCAAAGGGGCAAAATCAATCCAAGGCCCATATGACAAATTCTCTTCATCATGACTTCAATTAAAATCATCCCTAAGTTCAAATCAATCATCAAATGGTTCCAAATCAAGCCATATGCCAAATTCCCATCAACATGCCAAAATTTCCTTAAACCTATTTCCATGAAATTGACTTGGCTTTTCCCCAAGCCAAAGGTGAGCCATGAAGCCATGCATGAGCCCCATGGGAGCCATGAGAGCCATGGAATCTACTTTCCACCTCACCAAACCATTAATGGCAAGAGAGGGGATCTCTTTCTTAAACCCTTTTAAACCCTTTTTACCTTAATCATGTCACACACTAAACCATGCTTAGCCACCTCACCATGGATGGAGACTTCACCACTCCTTCTCGAGCTGACCCAATCGATCCTCCCAGCCCAAAATCGAGCTTGGAAGGGTGCACCAAGCCCAAAATGGTGGGTTGACCCAAACCAAGCCAAAGTGACCTTATCCCCATTCCATTCTAATCCGACACCTTTACACATGGCTAATGCCGATTGACTTCACCATTGCCGAGCCCCGACCTCCCCGGTCAAGATGGTGACCCTTGCTCGCTGGCCGGCCGCTCGGGTCGCCGGAAAACTCCATGGCCGAGACATGGGGAGAAGCCAAACTTTGGAATTCTCCCTTGTCGAGTCGCCCCATGCCCGATGGCCACCATGGTCGTTCTTCACATGCCAAGAGCAGTCGATCCCGACCCTTGGCCACCCCGGGAGAGCCTCCGGCCATGCCTATTTAAACACCACCCCCTCTCGGCCATGAGAGGTCGTCGAACCAAACCTTAAGGAAACTCCGCCAAAATTGTTCCGGATTACTCCCCACACATAGAGAACTTGATCCCCACTGAAATCCCCCGCCATTTCCTCTCTGCGAGCTCGATTTCGGAGTTGAAATCCAAGCCCAAAACCGGGACACTTCTCCACGGTGAGCCAATCCCCAAATTGATTGGTCCTACACCTTCACCGGACCAAGGTAAGAAGTCCACCGACGAAAACCCCCTCTCTAGGCCACCCATCTGTTCCGGACTCCAAGCTTTGTGATCGAGCTGTGGTCACTTTCATAGCTAGACAATTCACCGGGCCAGGGACTTCATCTGGAGCTTACTTGGACCCAATCGAAGGTGACACAACTCTCGGATCGAAGCTTCACCTCTCTGAGCAAAGGTATGAACTCACTCTTCTTCCCGAGCTTCCAGAGATTCTTCTTTTACTTTGAGTCAATTTAAATGCATGTTTACCGTATGGATGTGTTCGTCTCCTCGAGACGAATCCATAGAGCATAAGAACACAAAAATCCGTTGAGAATCGAGTGAGAAATTAGGGTTAGAAGGTTGACGGTCACGGGTGCACACCAGTCGTAGACGATGACTGGGAGCCGTCGGATCGAGCGTGTATCGAGCGGACGGTGCGGATCGAGCCGGACGGCGCGATGGTGCATGAACCGCGGGTCCCGGGATGGGCGACTCGGATGGCGGCGCCTAATCACGGCGTGACACGTACCCCTTCGGAGGCTGCCGAGGTTGACGCGGCGCCGCGTGGATAAGTAGAAAAATAGGTTATTTTCCTATTTATTTAATTCCTTAAACTTCAAAAATGCATAACTTTGTGTAGAAAAATCATAAAAATAAAATAAAAATACCCTCTTGCTCAGTGAACAGAGGAGAATAATGTGGAAAAGAAATCATTTAATTTCATCCAGTATTTTATTTTTAATGATTTATTTACCCTCTGCATTGTTTTAATTCTCCATGCATATAGGAAATTCACCATGGCATGAGACCGTAGGGCTTTTGAAGCCTCTGAATTTGGGAACATTCCCTGAATTTTCCAAAGTCAGAGGCCATACCTATGAGAAGTTATTGATTTTTCAAGTTCATGTTGCTGTTTTGAGTATTTTTAACCCAATAATTAGCATGTTGTGAAATAAATTCTAGGAAAATTTGGTGATGTTTCCTATGACTAGAGGACCCTAGGAAAAATAGGTTTTGAATTAATTCACTTGGAATAACCCTAATTGGCTTAAACACCCTAAATAGGTCTTTAATTAATTAGAGCTAATCATGCATTAAATTGACTTGAAATCAATTCTCTACTGACCTTTAGGATCAGAGGAACCCACCATAAAAGTTTGAAGTCAATTGGGTTTGGTTAGCCCTATCAAATGGGTTGATTAAGTCATTTAGCCAATTTAAACTTTAAAAATTCATAACTTTCAAAATACTTTTCAAAAATTTACCAAATTGGTTTTGGAGCCTCTCTGATATTAGGGGAATTTAAGAAAATTAAAATTTCAATTTTCTAAAAAAGTTGATTTTTTGTATTATTTTAATATTTTAATAATTAATAAAATAATAAAAATCATAAAAATAATAAAATTTATCAAAATGTCATATTTTGAATTTTAATCACTTAGGAACAAACCCCATATTTTTCCTAGGTCTCTATGATGAGTTATTAAATTTTAAAACCCTAGGGTAATTTTAAAATAAAAAAAAATGTATTTTCTAGCATTTCCACTAAAATAATTATAATAAATCAGAGAAAAATCAGAAAATTGTGAAAATTAGTTCTCTAATTTCCTTGATATCAGAGAGATTTTTGAAAAATATAAAATTCATTTTTTCAAACTTTATTTTATTTTTAAATTAATTAATACTCCAAAACTCAAAATAATTATAATAAAAATAATATAATTCAAAAAATCACCAAACTTGGTCCAAGTGGTCCTCTGGTCATTAGGAATGCCCCATAATTTTCTTAAGGACAGAAACTTTCCCTTGGTCATATTATTAAATTTTCCTTGGAAATCTCTATTTTCCACCAAAAATAATTACATAAATAAATTAAATACAGAAAAATCACATTTTCTCCTCTAATGTCTTCATTGACATATGAGTGAAGTAACATAAAAATTTCAAGTTCATTTGAGCTCAATTTAATGAGTTATGAAATTATTAAGCTTGAAGGGCAAAATGGTAATTAAAAATTTTAACCCTTAATTAAAACTTTAGGCTTAATAAAATGAAAAGGTAAAATATTTGATCTTAATCTGATTTGGATGATTGAAATTTAAATAATTAAAGGGTAGAAACCTATTAAACAATTCAACAATAATTGAAATGAACTTTAATTAAAATAATTAATTAAATTTGGAAGAATAATAAAATTGGAATTATTAAAATAGGGATGTTATTAGGAAGAGGTTTGCTCTTTAATTTAAGAATCCTAAATTAATCATCCCAATAATATTTAATTCCTAATTAAGATGATAATCCAAGTTTAAGATTTAAAATGCTAAAAGATTTAATCATTAAATTAAGTTAAAGTTAAATTATTTAAAGCAAACCTTTTTAAAATAAAAAATTAAATTAAATTAAAACAAATTAAATTAAATTAAATTAAATTAAAACAAATTAAAATAAATTAAATTAAATTAAAACATATTAAATTAAATTAAATTAAATTAAATTAAATTAAATTAAATTAAATTAAATTAAATTAAATTAAATTAAATTAAATTAAATTAAATTAAATTAAATTAAATTAAACTAAATTAAATTAAAACTAAATCAAATTAAATTAAATCAAATTAAATTAAATTAAGCTAAACCATATTATATTAAATTAACTTAAATTAAATTAAATTAAATTAAACCACATTAAATTAAATTAAGTTAAATTAAATTAAATTAAATTAAATTAAATTAAATTAAATTAAATATAACATCACCTAAGACATGAAGAATTCAAAAATAAATCTAAAACAATTTGAACACTATTCCAAACTTAAATCCATTAACTAAAATTAAATCATGAACTCACTTGAACATCCATTTGCCCTCGAAAGCTCGTGATGTCATAACTCTTAAAAGGAGTGTTAAAAGAAGTGTTACTTCACTTATAGGATATTCAAATGTCCTAGTTCACTAAGCAAGATAACAAAACTTAAACTCCCGGACGATTAATTCATTTGTATAATTAAATTCACTTGGACTTAGAATAATCCTAGAAATGTTGAAAAGATGTTTAAGATTCGTCTTAAGCACTTCCTCGATATGATAGGATATTTATAAGAACAATTGAACTTAATTGTTCTTTGATGAAGAAAATCGTCCTCAAACCAAAATACAAGAACCTAGACGTCATAGGAGATGACTAGGTATAGGATTAGGAACTTGGTAGAAAACCATAACCCTTCCCTTAGCCTTTACCTAGGAACTTACTTTAAATGCTTAAATATTCTAACTGTGTTTTAAGTGCGGCTTGGGATGATGGGAAGACCCTCGGGTACGCTTTTATTTTATTGCAATTTACTCTATCGCAATTTATTTAATCGCATCGCACTTACTTTTCTTGCATGATAAACAACTCGTTGCATGAAAACCTACACCTTTAGGATAGTCCCTAAAACTGAAACCAAAACTAAATTAAAAGACATTACAAGATAAAATTCACCGCCACAACATTTCAAAATATAAAATAACTCAAAATTTAATCACAAACAGAACAACAAAACTGCAACTACAACTAAACTAAAACGTCTTGTTGGATGATCGGGAATACCTCGGATGATGCAACCTAACGGGATTTCCCACGGTCTAAATGAAAGTGTGGAACTCATTCAGTTGAGTTTAGCAAATTCATCTGGACTAAGTGAATCCGATAAAAATAACGATGCCGGAAGGATGGAACCGTGGGATCTTAACCGGTGTTGTTATAATCAACTTTAAGATTTGTTTAATTAAAATATTAAAAACACCTGGATTTTAAGATTTTCTCTAAACCAAAACACCTTTCTCATCTCCTGATTTATGACTTCTAAAACTAAACCTCTACAACAACAAGGAGCCCGGAGCATGGTGGGCAGCACGGCCATCTTCGTCAGCAAAACAACTCTATATCAGCTAAACATTCCTAGAATTAAACAACAAAACCATAGGACTTCGAGGTAGTTTGCCTAGTGCAACATAAATCCTCAACCTTTTGTTAGGCATTTGCATGATCATGTCATGTAAATTAAGCCCTAATCGGTCTTAGGACTCCGAGGTAGTCATCCGATATGATATAAACCCTCACATCTTCTAAAGCTATTGTATGATTTTATCATACAAATATAAGTCCTAACTAATTAAAATTGGTAAGATCAAAACATTAAATAAACATTAGGACTTTCCTAAATTCAAGCCAAACAATAGGATAGTTGGGAAATTACCGAAGTTCGCTTCGAATCTGTGATTTCTCCTACCTTTCTTCCTTTGAATTCCTAAAATAAAATGTTCCAAATTTGATCCATTCCCTATTGAAATATCAAAATTCAATCCCTTGAAAACTTAAACTTTGAAATTCTTGAGAGCAGAACTACTGATTATTATCGAGAGTTTTCTTAGGTGATTCCGTCACTTAAGATGTAATTAACTATAGGGGCTTGCCCTTATAGGGAATTTTAAGAACCCGAGTAATATAAACCATGTTTAATGTTTTCATATTAGACGGGGAACTTGTCGGCTTATAAAATTGGTTCGCGGACCAAACGGATGTCACAAATCTTCTAGTTTATTTAATCGAGCCTCATCATCGAGCAATGTGTCTATTCTTCGGGATAGATACATGGTTTGTGGTGCGGTGCTCGTTTATATAAACTATTCGGGATGTGAGATCGGTTTGATTTCATATCTTAAAATTTTCAAATTTAAAATTATTTTCAAAATCAAATATTACTTTTCAAATTATTTATTTAAATTAAACCTAAAATAAGCCGCACAATTTCTGTAGGCGACCTCTTTTCAAAACAAAACAAATAACCTAAAAATAATGCCGACAATTTCTGGCGACTCCGCTGGGAAAAATTCCCAACCTCGTCGCGCTGGTCCGCTGCTAATTTAGTTAACATCTTGCGGATACGGCGATTTTTATTTCTTCGTTGAGTTGTTGTGAGAGTAGCTCTTCGTATTTCTCGAGTTTCGTGGGCGCGGCGCCGACAAGCTCGCCCTCTGCCGTAGCGACTATAGACTTGATTCTCTTGTCTTCTTCGGTGTTTGTTTTTCTTTTCTTACTGCTTGGATTGGTGGCTTGGGCCACCCACTTTCATTCGTGTCGATCGGGCAGCTCCTCTCGGTCAGCTGGGACCCGAGTCACTTTCCTTGTATTGCGGGCTCGCTGGTGTGAAGTCTGAGTCGATCTCTATTATCGCTCCATCTTTCACCCTCTTTTCGTCGAGTGCAACGCTTACGCCATTTCTAAAGTTCAGGACCAACCGCCCGTTCGACATTTCCCTGCGAAAAGACAAGGAAAAGGATCAGGGGTTGTACTAAGAATAAGAACATTAAGAAAATGTTTATTAGAGACAGAGTTTTTTTTTTCTTTTTTTTTATTATTACTTTTGTATTTTTAAATTTAACAGGAATGAAGTGGGAAAAGGTCAGGAAAAAGATTTTGATTTGGAAGAGAGAACAAAGAAAACTTTATTATCATGATTTTATTTATTTTAGCACATTTTTTTATTATTTTGGGTTCGGACCCAGTCATAAGTAATTACTTCACCCGTGCTTCTAGGGATGGAAAATTCATTCCTTCGAAACATCAGGTAGCGTAATACTTTTTCAAGTATCGTCCATTGATCGGAAGCATATGTCGTTCTCCTTGGTAGTTCACTAGCTCATAGGAGCCTCCTGAGTAGACTGCCTCAACTACAAACGGTCCCTCCCAAGTGGGTTCAAATTTTCCTCCTATCTTGCGGTGTGCAAGAATAGGTCTTTTGAGAACGAGAACTAAGTCACCAACTTTGAAGGTTCTTGGGCGGACCGATCTGTCATGGGCTTGAACCATCTTAGCTTGGTATAGTTCTAAATCTCGTCGCTGGCTGCGAGTCTTTTTCCTTCCGGGCTTTCCAATTCTTCTAGTCGCAATTTGGCATTCTCTTATCGTCGTGATTTTGTTTGCAATCGTAATTCGAGTGAAGGAAGGCTCGGACCTCTAAGGGTAACACTGCCTCGGACCCATACACCAGAGCGTAAGGTGTAGCTTGAGTAGGAGTTCTGAAGGTTGTCCGGTAGGCCCATAAGGCTTCTAATAACTTCTCGTGCCAATTTCTCTTATTGTCGTCTAAAGTCTTCTTTAAAATTTGAACGAGAGTTTTATTAAAAGCCTCAGCCAAGCCGTTCGCTCTTGGGTAGTAAATTGTTGAATAGCGCCAGTCGATTCCGTGTCTCCTGACAAAATTGTTGATTTGCGTGCTTCGAATGCCGACCCATTATCCGAGATGATCTCGCGCGACACTCCGAAACGGTAGACAACTTGGTTCTTGAAAAATTGTAGCACGTGATGTGCTTTCACTTCTCTGAAGTGGAGCTGCCTCTGCACTTGAAAAGTAATCAGTAGCCGCAAGAATGAAGTGATGTCCTTTTGAAGATGGTTGTTCTATTGGACCCACTATATCCGTGCCCCGACATTCAAATAGCCACGACGCAATTGTCGGATGTAGCACATTTGGAGGTTGGTGTAGAACCACTCCGTGCACTTGGCATCGGTGACGGCTCTTGGCGATTTTCATGCGGTCGGTCATCATCGAGGGCCGGTAGTACCCCTAGTCTTTTAATTTTCATTTTCATCTTCGGACCCGATCGGTGAGCGCCACGAGTCCTGAATGCACCTCTTTAACAATTTCACGGGCCTCGGACCCGCTTAGGCACCTTAGCCACATTTGATCAAAAGACCTTCGTATAATGTATTGTTTATTAATGCGTAGGACGAGTTCTTTTCTTGATCCGATGGGCTAACGACTCTATCGTCTGGTAGTTTTCCTGTTTGCGGGTAATCTATTAATGGTTGTCGCCGATCTTCCGTGTTTTTACATCACTTTGTTGAAATTGATTCTTCTCCTTTTTCTAATTTGTGTATTGTGTCTATGTCAAGTTTGTGATAGGACTCGACGTCCGTGAACCGACACTTCCATCGATTCATCTTGCAAATGGGCAAATTCTTTTGCGAGACGGGCTAGCGCATCCGCTAAAGCGTTTTCTTTCAGGGAATTTTGTAGATCGTCACATTTGGAATGCTGTTCCAACAATTTGTATGACATACTTGGAAGTATTGCTCGAGTCTTGGTTTTAAAATTACGTATTGTCCGACGATCCGTTGAATGATTAACTGCGAATCCCCGTAGATGTTGATGTCACGTTATACCCATTTGAATAGTTAATTCCGGATCTGTTATGAGGGCTTCGTATTCTGCTTCGTTATTTGTACACGGCTACGTCAAGTGGTAGGAGTATCTTAACATCCCCCGCTCCGTGTTATAAAGATTAGTCCGATCCCCGCCTTACCGGGCACTTATCACTTGCGATTCTTCGTCTTTATGTGTTGAAGATGCTCCGTCGAAATACAATTCCCAACGTCGATCATCGGGGTCTTCTAGGTTCATTATTTGTTCATCCGGCAAGTCGTCATTGAGAGGAGATTCGCCGACAAAGGGTGTGCTTGCGAGGAAGTCTGCTAGGACTTGTCCCTTTACGGCACGAAGAGGCACGAAAGTTATATCGAATTGCAATAATATCATTGACTATCCGGCAAGTCCGCCGGAAAGCGTTGGACGGGTCATCAAGTATTGCAGATGGATTAAATTTCGAAATCGGGTTGACCTTATGAGAAAGCATGTAATGCTCGAGCTTTTGAGCGGTGAAGATCGGGGCTAAACAGTTGCTTTTCAATTGCGGGATACCTTATTTCCGTCGGAAGTAAACGACGGCTTAGGTAGTAAAGAGCATTTTCTTTACCCTCATCATTGACATCAGGCTAACGGGGCTCCGAGAAGTCGTCTCAAAGCCGCGGTATAAAGTATCGCGGTCTACCCGAGATCGGGGTCTGCTAAGACAGGAGGTGTCATTAAATATTGTTTAATGTCCTCGAAGGCCTTACGGCATTTCTCTTCCCAAATAAATTTGGCGTCCTTTTTAACTAGTGCCGAGAAAGGCTGACACCTACTCGACAAGTTTGAGATAAAGCATCGAAGATATGCCGGCTTCCTTGAAAAGATTGTAGTTGTTTTAAGGTTCCGGGAGGTGGCATTTCTAAGATAGCTTTAATCTTTTCCGGGTCGATTTCAATTCCACGATGTCGGACGACGAATCCTAAGAATTTCCGGAGGTGACGCCGAAGGCACATTTTAAGGGATTCATCTTAAGGTTAAATTGTCTTAATCGTTCGAAAACAATTCTCAAATCATACAGGTGGTCTTCCTTTACTTTGCTTTTGATGACCACATCATCCACGTAGCATTCGACTTGATTGTGGATGAGATCATCAAAAATTCTCGTCATCGCTCTCTGGTAAGTTGCTCCTGCGTTCTTCAGTCCGAATGGCATCCTTTGTGTAGCAATATACTACGATCGGCGTTCGAATGCCGTAAGTTTTTCATCTTACGGAGCCATTTTTATCTGGTTGTATCACGAAGATCCATCCATGAATGAGAATATTTCATGTGTTGAAGCGATGTCGATCATTAATTGCAGGATCGGTAGAGAAAATTCATCTTTTGGACAAGCCTTGTTTAAATCTCCGAAATCTATACAAATTCCGATCGACCATTCTTCTTCCCGGTCAGTACCACGTTGGCTAACCAAGTCGGGTATTGTTCTTCACGGACAAATTTAGCGTCTATTAGCTTTTTAACCTCGGCTATGACTTGTTGTTCGATTTCTAGACGCATTCTTCCGGGACCTTTTACGACGGAACGAAGCGGGGATCCACCCCTAGCTTATGGATTGCGACCTCCGGAGCTAAACACGGCATCTCATCGTAGCTCTAAGCAAAACGGTCTTTAAATTCCATTAATAACTTAATTATTTCTCCGAGTCTTCTTTATTGAGTAAGGAGCTAACAAAGGTAGGTCTAGGTTCTTCGCTAGTACCTAAGTTAACTTCCGTTAACTCATCTATTGTAGATTTGATCTCTTCTTCGAATTCGGTGGAGCGTCTCCAATTTGTAAATCTTCGAGTTCTTCGTAGTTTCCATGCGGTTTTCATTAGACTCGCAGGTGACAACCAAGCAAAATTCGGTATCGTCGGTCGATCCTACTGTGCCGAATCCGAGACCATGCTTTGAATTGGGTGGACGACCGGAGTTATTCCATAAATTTTCAAAATGTTGTGATTGACCTTTTGTCCATTGTCGAGGTAAGAAACCACGCTGAATTAAATTTTGAACACAGGGAGAGTACCACTCGAAAAGGTAATTCCATTAATTCGATGAAGTAGCATCTTCGAATTGTACATTGTTTTCAGTTTTGGAGGAAGGAGCACCACGGTAGAATTTGATGGGCTTTGCACCGCCGCTACGTACCTCTTTGACCACCATACCCTCGACCTTATTAGAATGGATCGGGGTCAGGGTCATAGTATGTACATAGTGTTTAATCTTCTCGTACATCGATTTATATTCCTCGTTCTTTTCATTTTCGAGAGAGATCCTGAATTGCGGCTTCTTCGAGCTTATTGTCTCTGCTTCTTGCTTGATTTCTTTTTCTTCTTCGGAACTATCTTCCCAATCAACATTGATGGCTGGTTTCCTCCGTCCAACTCGTCCTAACGTCTCTCGCCACGACCTCGTCCCCGGCCTCGAACTCGGATGCGAGTTGTAGAGAAACCTTCACCATCTCGCCGCGAGGAGTGGTGAGTGATCGTTGGACTAGAATTTCGAGGTTCTTCGTTGTCCCAAATTTCCTTTGCTTCATTTGTTACGGTATCTCTGGAGAAGATTGTTTTCTTTGGAGGTGCATAATAAGCTGCATCTTCATGGATTCGATTTCATGTACGGAGAACGGTTGTAAGTCACCTTTAATGCACTGTTCCCCTCCATCGTAGTACTTGATGCATTGATGTAGAGATGATGGTACCATCCGGTTTTCATGTATCCATGGTCGGCCCAGTAGAGCATTGAACGACGTTTCTGAATCAATTATGTGAAATTTCGCGGTTGTCTTTGTTAAGTCACCGGTCTTCATTAGCGAGTGTTATTGATCCGAGGGCTCTTTCTCCTTTCACGGTTGAATCCTCTTAATAACATTTTGTCCGCTTCGAGCTCGCGAGCATCAATTTCCAAGTATGCTAGCGTTCGAAGATTCATTATATTGATTGATGCTCCTGGATCCACCAATACTGCGGAGAGTGTAAACTTCCCGATTGTAATCGAAATGTACGAGGGTCGGTTGTGGTCCGCTGTCCCAGTAGTAGGTCATTGTCCAGTGAATGTGATACCTCGTTGTTCCTTTAACGAGTAAACCTCATCTAAGGAATCTCCGGCCATTTGAGCTAAGCAAATTTCCGGATCAAGTAAGGCCTTGATCGAGCTTCTCTCATCTCCTTTGATAAGATGAGAGCGTCGTAGATGCTCGGCTTGGTACGGTAGTTTCCTAAGATGGGCTAGCACGTTGTAGTCCACTTTGTTTTCATGTGCCTCGTTTTCTTCTCGAATGGGTATTTCTTCCGCCGGGGTTGGTTTTTCTCGAACAACCACTGTTTTCCTTTGTCCGTTGGACCCATTCTCGGAGGTAGAACTCTTCCACTTCTTAAGTTGACTTCGTGATTTCTTCTAAGTCTAGCATTGAGTTTGCCTGGTGTCTCCTCCCGAATCGGAACGACGGGTTCTCCGGGATTAGCTTCGAGTCCGAAGGCTCTAACTCTATTGTGACTGGAGCTCCTCGAAACTCGCAAATAGATTCGTTGCTTGTTGACTCTCGTAGCCTCCTTGATGGATGTCTTCTTCGTCATTGTGATCGTTGAGATTGTGTATGATTTGAGAATTGTTATTTGTATCGGAATCGACGTCCGGATTAGGTTGATTGTCGCTAGTTACGTAATCGTTATAAACGATCAAAACGTAGCCAACGCCATAACCCTTATCATTATAAGATCCCACCGGGGTGAGCAGATAATCATACAGAGTCAGAGGTTCGATGGATTTCTCCCCCGAATCGGAAACAACTATCCTAGGATAAGCAGCTCCTAGTCTAGCCTTAGGAGCCTCGATCTTCACTTCTTCGTCAATTTTCTTCTTTTCTTCAGTCGTCTCTTGTTGAGGTGGTTCTTCTATCGCAAGTGATAGTGTCGACTTGACGGTTTCGAACTACGAATCGAAGCTCGCACCGAAGCGGTTTGGATGTGATCTAAAATCTTCTTCGAAGACTTTGTCCAAGCGGTAGTCCATCCATCATCAGTCGCATAGGGATCTATCGAAACAATGAAATCCGTCGAGATAACATTGACGGAACCTCCTTTCTGGGGTTCCTTCATGTACTCCTTCGGGATCGTTATATTCCCTTTCCGAAGATTGTCGTTGAGCCAACTTTTGAAGGTAATACAATCTTCTATCTTGTGCCCAAGCATCCGGTGGTAAGGGCAAAAGTTGGGATCACCTATTTTTTGTGATATTGCACCTTAAAGGAAGGTATTTTTCATGATTTGTTGCAGTTATGATGATTATGGGTGATTGGAGAGAAAAGATGCAAAAAGAAACGAATTTGGAGCAAAATGGAGCAAAATGGAGCAAAATGGAGCAATTTAGAGGAAAACAGCCCTGGCGCCGCCGGCGCCCTATTCCAGAGACTCCAGAATTAATTGTCACCATAGGGCGCCGCTGGCGCCCTATGTTGGTTCACTTCGAATTCAAAAATTTTGGCGGATTTTTTAAGAGGTGCTTGAAGAAACTCTTAGGTAATTCATTCCTAACATTAAATTAAGTGTCCAAGACGAAAATAGAGAGGAGGAAGAGAAGAGAATTGCTGTAGAGAGTGTGAGGAAAGTGTGAGAGAGAGTTAGGGTTTGTGATTTTAAGAGAGATTCTTCTCTAAGGAGGGGAGAAGAGGGAGTAAAGTGAGAGATTGCTTCTTCATCTTTGTTCCAAGGAGAGAATCAAGTGTTGCAAGGAAGAGAAAAGGAATCGAGGGGACTTTGAAGGAATTTGCTTGGGGAAGAGAAAGAGATAAGTTGTATTTACTATTGTAGTTTCTATGACTCTTCTTTTATATATAAAATCCATGTGTTTTTATATCTTCTCCATGGTTAGTGAGTAGTCTCTCTTGCCTTTCTTCTTGCATAAAGTAATTATGATGTGGTGATGTGGAAATGATGTGCCCTTTAAGTGTTATAAAAGTTGTGATGTTTCTTTAATTTGGAACTTAATTTAGTTTTCAATCCGGCTAATTGAATTGTTAAAACATGTTGAGGAACATTTATTCCAAAAGAATTGAATGTTCTACAACAAGAATGAAGAAACCATTTAATGTCCGTGAATGAATTGCGTAGTTCATGGGGATTAAGTGCAAATAAATAGGGAAATGAGTTTTGATGAACTTCAAATTGGAGGTTTCATGGTGACAGAATGGGATCCCTAATTTGGTCTTACGATTGGTAACTAAAGCCTATAGTTAGCCTTCGGGTGAAGGGTGAGTGGGAGCTCCGAAGTGAGAGTCGGTATCCTCCCAGCCTAGCCTTAGATTTAGTAACTAAACTTAATATATGATAATGTTCTTTACCTGCTTGGAAGAGGGGGTACACTTTTAAAGGTAAAGAAGCAAATATGCTCCTATTTGGCACAACACAAATAATTACCATTTTTCATCATCCACACATAATAATCTTTATGCCGGATGAAAGACACTTTTCATATAGAAGTAACTTATAAATCACATAAGTTAGTGTGTTTGTTAGTTAATATATTTCAGTAATTAGAAGTAATTGTAGTAGCTTTATTATACTTTGCATTAACTAGTGGTAGTACACTTAAGTAATTTTTACATTAGGTATTGGATTTTAGTGCTATATTATCTGATTTAAAGAACGTTCACCTCCCTGTGGGATCGATAACCAGGATTCCATTAGAGCCCTGTATTACTTGATACGATATGTATACTTGCATTGAATTTGTTACTTTACTAAATCATCCTAAATATATAAATTCGACTTCATAAATTCTTGCTTAATATATAAAGTCGCGGTCACTCGTGAACCTCTGACTAAGGGTGGGTAAACAGACGGTCCTGGAATCGAGAAGAGTTGATTGTACTTTCTCAAGAAAGAAATGGGCAAGTTACATCAACAAATGAATGGTAATCTAATGCACGAGGGACATAAACACATTACCGATGTATGAAGGTAAAGTTTCCTGCCAAAATGGAGAGAGACAATTATACTTAGCAGAGTCGCCATAAGTTATAGGTCGCCAAATTAGAAGTTATCGGTCATCGAAATAGGAATCCTGTCGCCTGGTTTAAGATATATATATATATATATAATTTTTGAATGAAATGTTTTAATTTTTAAAAATATGAGACCGAACCGATTTCATATATTTGATAGTTTAAATAAATGAGCACTACATCACAAGCTATGCACCTAACCCAAAGAATAGACACATTTGCTTGATAAAGAGTCTTGATTAAATAAACTAAAAGATTTATGACATTCGTTTGGTCCTCGAATCCTTTTTATATTAACCGACAAGTTTCCCTATCTAATATGAAAGATCATATAGGGTTTATATTAAGTTGAGTTCTTAAAGCTTTCTATAAAGACAAGCCCCTATAGTTAATTATATCTTAGGCAACCAAAGTCACCTAAGAAAACTCTCAATGATGATCAGGAAATATTACCTTTTTGATTTCATAAGGGTTTAGGATTTTCAAGGTCGGGCATAAGAAATATCCAATGGGAAAGGTGCAAATGGGAACAGTTATTATGGAATCCAAAGGGAGAAAGCTAGGGGATGTCACGGATCCTGAGGAGAACCTCGGTGACCTCCCAAATTATCCTATGATTTGGCTTTACTTTTGAAGAGATATTATTTAATATTTTATTCTGCTAATTTTATTATTTATGGCTTACATTTATATGATACCAATCATTCAAATAAGCTGTAAAAAGGAGGATTTACGTTGTATCGGACAACGACCTCAGAATCCTAGAACGCGTTAGGGTTATATTGTACAACTAGGTTATACAAAGGACTAAAAGACCAGTTGAGAATTTATGTTGAACTAGACAAACTACCCCAAAATCCTATGGCTTGTTGTTTAATTCTAGAGAAAGGGTATGTTGTTGTAGATTTGCTTGCTCTCTCGAAGATGTTCTTTTGTAAGTCCTCGTCGTGCTACCTACGGTGCAAGCTCCAAGCTTCTGGTTGAAGTAGCAGTCCTAATTTCTAAAATTCAGGTGTGCATCAATGTCCAGTTTTGTTGTTGTGATTGTTGTCATTATTGTTTAATTTCTTATGGGGATAAATTAAAGTCGATTCAGTGATACCAATTAGAATCCCACAGTTCCCTCATTCTGGCACCACTTTTTTCTTCGAATTCACTTAATCTAAATGAATTTTTAAATCCATCCAGACTGGGGAAATCTCCTTAGCAGTCGTAGGTTTCCTCGTCCGAGGGATTCCTAATCATCCAAAGAGGGTGTATTAATTTATTTACCTTTTATTTTGTTTTGAAAATGTTGTTTAATTTTGAAAAGAGGGTTCGTTTTGGCTAGTTTTGTTTTGAGTATCAATTTCAATTTTGGATTAACATGCAAGTTTGCTTTTGAGTTTTACAAGTAAGCTGGCAAGTACATGCAGTAAAGTAAATACAGGTAAGTAAATGCAATGAAGTAAATGTAGGCAAATAAAGTAAAAGTAAATTGT
This sequence comes from Papilionanthe hookeriana x Papilionanthe teres, assembly GCA_022702705.1. Taxonomy (NCBI): domain Eukaryota; kingdom Viridiplantae; phylum Streptophyta; class Magnoliopsida; order Asparagales; family Orchidaceae; genus Papilionanthe; species Papilionanthe hookeriana x Papilionanthe teres. Next base: position 14,608,914 of record CM040437.1, on the reverse strand, counting down.
AATACAATAATATAAAGGCGTACCTGTCATCTTCTTGCACTCCAGCTGAAAGATTAGCTTTTGACAATATATATATATATATATATATATATATATATATAGTTTTGTAAGAAATTAAATAAATTGCAGGAGAAGAAAACAGTAAAGGTTCAGGGTAATTCTACCGGGTCCTAGGTCGTAACCTGGCGGGTTCATATCCATTTGTTTATACCTTAAGGCTGATTTTCTTGAGCAAAGATATAATATGCTTGATTGTCCTCCAAGATATCCAAAAGTCTGAAAAGGGAGTGCGGGGGATAACCCTACACTTCTTTTGAATCCTTTGGAACGTCTCGAGTCCCTCTGAACTTATTATGCTACTGAATCATTCATCCATAAGTAAGACAAAATTTAGTGGAGATGCCCTACCCCGTGCTCGATGAACTTTGATGTTTTAATCATCCCTCTGAGAAGGGTAACTATCACTTGATGCTTCATTTAGGAAGTATGTGAGTGTGAGCCCTTAAGGGCAACTTGATTTGCTAAGGAGCCTAGCCAACTGAAATTTAGAGTTGGGCTAGTAGTGTTTTTAATGTATTTATGATTAGATTATATTGACTTTTCTAAACCTCATTAAGCAAACCTAAATTAAACTTAGCTCACTTTTAAGCCCTTAAGACATCATGGATAGACTTGTAATTTTAAGAATGTAAAATTAGGTGAGCTTAATCCTGATCAAATATTGTATTATAATACAATTATTAGCTAGGGGTCTTTGATTATTGAATTATAGTTTTCCAAAATCAAACCCATCACCTTAGGATCATTAAATTTAATTAACCTTCAAATCATAATAATAAAGGGAAAATTAAAATTATAACCTTGTTAAGGAAAGTGATGAGTTGGTTTCTACCTCTAAATCCCTTGTGTTTCGACCACTTACGAAAGTCATATATGATCATACATTACCCATTTACTCTTTGATTTAGCCTAAATATTGATTAGGGCTTAAATTCCATAATTATCATTTTGCCCTTTAAGGCCTTATGACTTCATAATTATTTAAATTTAACTCAAATGACTTTGAAATTATTATGTTACCCCACTCATGGGTCAATTAACATATCAGAGGAGAAAATGTGGTTTTCAAATTTTTATTTTATTTTTAGAATTATTTTTTATGCAAAAATAGGTATTTTCAATATTAATTTATTAACTTATCAAAAGTATGTCATCTATCCTTAGAAAAATTATTTAAGGTTTACCTAGGTCAGAGAACCACTTAGGCCAATTTTCATGTTTTTTTTTCTATTTTTATTTTAATTATTATAATTATTATTTGATTTTGACTATTAATTTAATATAAAATATTATTTAGGTTGAAAATTTCTCTTTATATTTTTTTTAAATCTCTCTAAACTTAAGGAACCGAAAGAAATAAATTTCATATTTTGTGAAGTAGAACTTAAAATGAAATAAGTTTAATTGGGCCATTTTTTCTCACTTTCATTTTCACAATAAATAAAATATTTTTGGTATTGTACATCATTTAGCATGGATCTCGAAGAGATCCAAAGGTCCAGAAGAGAAGAGTGCAATAAGACTGGCCCACTGCTAGGAAGATTTGTCAAAGCCAAGCCAGTAAGGCTGAAACAGACCAAGCCACAAAGTAGAGAAGAATATGGCCAAATAATCTGAGCACAAACAATTTAGCCATAAACAAGAATAAATGAGCATTTGACTCAACCACTATAGGAAAGCCGACATGATGTGGTAACCCACCTTCCAGCAAAGCAAACCAAGAGAAGATTTAGTTCCACAACATCTACATTCATCCCATGCATGCCTAAGGAGCTCCACATTAGGGATCAAGAATCGACAACTAGACTATATCAAATGGCTGACGCATACCGATTAAAGGTCAATTGACCGAGCTGATCTCGTCTATCCGAAGCCAACAAAGCATAGATGACCAAGCCAGGAAGTAGTCGAACAACAATTATATATATATATATATATATAACACCAATAATGCCTAAGTATGAACTTCTTTAAAATAGAGGCAAAATGTAAAAACATCATTACGCTCCCTCCTCTATAGATAGAGTAATCATTTATGAATAAGGCATGATGGATTATTTTCATTCTTTCTATCATTGTCTCTCTAGATCTCCCTTTACACTTTATTTCTTAGGTGTGATTCACAAGCAAATCAGAATTCAACATCCTAAAATGTATGGTAAGCATAAATCATGCCGTAAATAAGAAGAGCAGTAGCCTTAAGAGAAAAAATCCATAACATAGAAACTAAAAACATGGAGCACAATAGAGGATTCATAGCCCAATAGATATGGAAGTTGAAGGATCATATGTTAGATGTCATCTGAAGAGCGTTGATCCGGGAAGAGATTAACAACCCTGAGATTAAGGATAGGCGGCCAACAAAAAAAGCATCCCCCAACTTTAGAAGAGGAAGGTGACTTCAAATCATTGATAGTGTTGGGCCTACACTAATCCATCAACATCAGATCAAGCATATTGAGGTAACTTAACAGTATGAGAATGCATTCTCTCGACAAATCTCTAAGGTAGAACCCCTAAAATGATTCAAGATCCCAACATTGGAGTCTAAGAAGGAGTGTAATTATCTGTTTGACAACATAGCCTCATTTGAGCCGATCATGTGCCTGTTGAGGATCACCAATGCGCCAAAATGTTCTCTCTTCTTTACCACACTAAGGGAGTCGACCCTCTGGTGGTTTAACAGATTACCGCTAGAGTAATCATATCATTCACTGACTTCAAGCGAATGTTCGTGGCGTAATTTTTCAATGCTTGAACACTTCATAAAACTTGCAGGCTCTTTTACAGCTTCATCTGGGACAGAGCAAGAGCATGTGCTCATATCACTTGCTTCCAGAAAGAGATGTCATAAATTCAAGACCTGAAACCGGTAGTCGCCTATGTAGCCTTACCGCAAGAACTAAAGGAAGGGCACTTATGAGACATGCTAGGCATGCAGTGGCTGAAGACACAAACTAAGTTGTTGGAGCTGACCAACAACCATATAATGGTTGAAGTGTATAGCTCCAATCTCGCCTCCTTTAGAGTAGAATCTCCCACCCGTCAACACAGAAAAGGGTCGCATGAGGTGAAAATGGAGACCGAGACATTCACAACCTACTGCCTATCCTAGTTACGAATATGCTCGACAACCCTAAAATCATAAGGTGACTGATAAAATGCATCACTAAGGGAGTCAACCTAGGTATCTTGAATAGTATCCGGCTCGGTATAACGAGTGCACATTATCTAACCCCGAAATACCCAAACAAACACCATTAAGGGCTTCAATGGTTGAGATAGTAGACACCATACAAAATAAAGATTACTTTAAGAGAGCATCACCAATGAAGACTGAGGCTTATCTCCAAGACCCCAAGTATGAGTCTATCACCATTACCATGTTCATGACATGGATGACTGCCGACATCTATGAATTTTAATCGAGGAGTTTATAAAATCAAGCAAGATGAAAGAATTTATGGCACCATGAGCAACAACCCAACAACAGGGGAAGGCTTCAATTAAGGAAATATCAAACGAGATAGTCTGAGTCTACGACATTCATATCACTAATAAAGTTCAGGTATACTTGTGTGATTGTCTGACTTTCCTCAAGTAGATTTCGAGCACCATAGTGCTTACACTACTTTAAGTACAGTAAGAAAGTACATGAGATGTTCAATGTAAAAGTCCACAAGTCTACTCATATTTGCTTTCTTCATCCTACAAGTAGTCTAAAAGACAATTCATATTGATATAATCAGTGATTGATGCACAAATATTATGTTGAAGTCTTTTAACTATTGGATTTGAAAAGTTAAAAGTAAGTCAACTGTGGATTTAATTGATGTTATTAGAGGGATGCTCATGGAGGAAAGGACTAGAAGAAGATTGAACATAAACTAGTTGGCTAGATATCTAACTCCATATGTTGAATATTATATTAAATAAATAACTACAATGAAGGATCAATTTATACATGCAATCTATAATCTCTAAAGCTGAAGTTGAGAGTCGCACTAAAAAGCATGAGGAGGATATTGAAGCAGAGGAGTGCACCTATACAGTTTGACAAATGACTGTTCTGTCATGTATTTATTGGTACTAAGAAACACCTGTTATGTCATATATGTCGACAATTACTTTTATGTCAATAGGTTCGCTATCGCATCACTTCTTTATAAATAATTGTCTGAATGATGGTTATTTGTGTCATTTATCTATAATTTTCTTGATGTTGCAAATATAAGATATCATGCTAATTCAACTCTTCCAAGGAAGGAATGGCTTTCGGTTGATTATGGAGCACAAATAGGTCCATATAATACATCAAGACCAAGTGGTGGGCAAAGGAAAGGAAGATTACAAAGTTCTTTTTGGAAGATGATAATAATGAAGGCAAGAAAATGCATAGGTGCAGTCGTTGTGACCTTTAGGGCCATCATATGAGTACATGTAATAATGCTTTAAATTTACCATCTAGCATTGTGTCAAATGATGTCCATGCTTCCACAAACTCTAAACCACCAACATTTTTGCGTACTAGCACACCAAAGCCACCAATCAAAGGACGGTTGGAAAGAAAATGTGAGGCACTTAATAAAATTCAAGAATACTAGTCTTAAAAAGATAATGATGATGTTGTCGGCTTATGTTTTAATTCATTTTGTTGCTTCTAATTATTTTTTGACATACTTTGTTTTACAAAGTGTTTTGACATTCTCGATTTAATGAAAAAGCAAATTAATTTTTTGAGATGTGATCAAATTAATATGTATTTAATTGCTCAATATTTCATCTTTTCTTCTCAAGAAAATCTTATTTTACGGTGCACATTACTTTAGATTTTGGTACATGTTGACCTATCTATAGAAAATTTTGAAATATTGCCAAAGTGGTTCTAGTCTACTTGTTTTTTTCAATTTCTTTAGATTCTTATGTGATTTTAGGAGAACAAGCATCTATCATCTAAATTGAGATCTATAATATGTATGAAATTTGTACAAATTTATTGTGCTCTATAATGTGCATGATGCCTGATGTTAAAAAGCTTTAGGTTAGGCAAATTAGCATTATATTTTAGGGATAACTAGTTTAGGAACATTTAGTTATTTTATGATGGGAACAAAATAAATTGTGTCAATCCATGTAATAAATCATGCATCTTGAGTAGTATGACTTACAAAAATTTTCCATGCTCTATATGTTGTTTTGCGTTCATATATGATGGGAACTGAATAACAACAAATATGACCCGCTATATTTCTTCCATTCTGAATAATGATGCATCTCATATGCAATCAAAATTGGGTAACATAAAACTCATGGGGAATTTTTGCTATTTTTCCAATGACACAAAAATCACTCATTTTTGTCGAGAAATGAATTAGTTATAGCAGAAAGCGAGATTGTGTGTTGTTTCAGAGCAGATCTGATTTTTCCAAATAATCTTATAAACTAAAGCGAATGCACTCAGATTTTGGTTATTTGCTCAACATAAAATTCTTATGAAATTTTGTTAGATTTACAACGACACAAAAATCACCTAATTTTACCAAGAAATGAGCTATTCAAGGCAGAATTGGTGTGAGACAGTACGCTGTCTTAGGACATATTTTATTTTTTCCTAATAAACTTATAAATTGGAGTGAACGTACTAAGAATTGGGTGATTAGATTAAGATTAAAGTCATTGGAAATCTTGTTAGCTTTCTAACTATAAGAAAACCACTCATTTCCATTAAGAAATGAGCTAATTATAGCAAAAATAGCGAGAGAGTGAGTGCACTGTTTTTGGACAGATTTTATTTTTCCAAATAATTTCATAAAATGGAGCAAATGCAATCAATAGTTTTGATTAGCATAAATGTCCTATGAAACATTCTTAGCTTACCGATGACATGAAACTCACCCAATTTCAGGATATGTATAATTCCAGGATATTATAAAATTTAAATAGGGGCATTTACATACATAACATAATTCTTATGCATTTACATATCTAACACCTAAACACACATTTACATGCATACCAATGAAACCCTTAACATCACATCAAAAAAATCTTCATCACCATTTTTTTAAACATAAAATATCAAAATAATTGTTCTATAAGAGTTGTGTGGTACTGTACATCATATATACGTCTACATGAATGTCGAGAAAATATAACAGGCAAAAAGTGCAGAGGAGTACAGTTATGGAGAGCCCACAAACGGAAGACCAAGGGCCTACGAACGTAAGACCGAAAGACAACAGCGAGAAGTAATGGTCCAGCATCGGAAGACTAAGCGTTCGCTGGCAGAATACTGAATGAACTGTCTGACCAGGTGCAACCCCTCTAAGTCGGGGTTGAAGGCCAGCCGAGAAAAAGGTCATCCGAACAAAATGCTAAAGCTCATCAAGTTGAGCAGAGGCATCAACCTACCTCTCATCATAACTTCACTTGAAGGAAAGAATTTTGTATTGTCGACTATCTCACAGACACTCCTGAGACCTCTCATCTAGAGTCGAGAACTAGTCATCACATAACCACACAGAGCATTCCCGAAGCATTGCCTTGTCGAGAAGCTACCTATCGGATTACAGTGATTTTCGCTCTACCCAATAGCCTAATTTTGTTATGCCGATAAAAGTTTTTTATCCAGAGATCAACAGTCGGCAACTAGAGTAGCATAGCTGACAATAAAAACAAAGTCGATCGGGTCAATTTGCAGAACCGAAGACCATTCATGGCCGACCGACGACCCCGATTCAGCGAGGTGAACGAGTAGATATTGCTAAATCAAAATAGACTAATCTCAGCAAACCGAGTTATAGGATAGTCGAATCAAATCTTTATATATGTAAAATATTTAAAATATCATGTAACACCCCCATTAAAGCAGAGCTAGACATATAATTTCACATATTGTACAGTTCTATTCTATAAATAGAGAGAATCATTTACTCTGAAAGGTCTAACCAATAATTTAAATTTTTATTCTCTCTCTCTCTCTCTCTCTCTCTCTCTCTCTCTTCTTATGTTCATTCACGGACAAATCAGAATCCAACATCTACATATGAAAATTTCTTATTTTTATAATAGATAGTTAATGATCAAAATAAATAGTTTGTTGCCAACATTTTTAAAATTCTAGCTTTTAATTATATTAATTAATCGAACAAAATTGAGAGTAAAAACTTTTGAAGTAGACTAAAAATTACGCATATGCAAAAATCTGTGTAGACCTAAATGTCATACAATGCATTTGTTACAAGAAGTCTGCTTTGCTATATATTTCCATATTTAATATCATGAATTTTAAGAACTATTTTTTCACACGAGATTCAAAACTAATTTTACAATAAGAACCTTTTAAATAGGCAAAAAAAAAAAAAGGATCCATCTTCGTACCACAAAAATCTTACTAATTTATACATCTGCAATAATAATAAGAAACATAACCTTTTACATGAGAAAAAAAAGGTCCACCTTCATACCACAAAAATCTTAACAAATTGATAACAACTGAATCTTTACAATTTACTAGTACATAACACTCATACTAGTACATAACAATCAAGTCTTTAAATATCATTAAAAACACTACAAAAATTAACTCATCTACATTAAATACACGTTATATGCTTGAATAAACATGAAGATTTAAACATTCCATATGCTGAACAAGTAGAAGGAAAAATTACAGATTTTAAAATCTAAATGCTGAACAACTAGCCGTAGTAGTGCAACACAACAGCTAGAAAAATAAAATACATTCCTGAAATCGGGCAAGATTAAAACGATAGACTTGAAAATATAAATCACATTGCATTTCCTGCTATCAACTTCACCAGAGTTTTTCTCCAGAATACAAAACAGACGATCAAAGTTGCCTTCCATTAAATTCATAACTTTATGTTTTGCAGCAAATCAAAATTGCCTGTCCCAAGCTTCACAATTTTACCGAGGGAGACGCATGCAGATGGTGAATCCATGGTGTCTACAAAACCATGGAGAGCAGATTCTGTGATGATGTTTGTGGCGGTCTCGAATGACATTGCGCAAAAAGGAGAAGTGCTGAACTTACGCATTCCCAACCGATTTAAGGGACGATAGTCTCCATTGTACGTCATCAAATCTGCAATCAACATCAAATGCCGAACATTTACCTCGATGCCATATGCATCGAAGACACCCTTCACCTCATTTAAGATAGTCGCTCTCGCGGCTTCCACACCATATGTCTTCAGCATTGCATGAATATTATTGGTGACAATCTTATTAATATCAATGTAGTCATACAATTCCCATAGTACTTCGAAGTTCACCCCAGCAGTCTGCAATAGGAGGGGGTCACCGGTTCGCTTTGGTTCCACCACCGAGCACATTTCAATGTTCTTGCATGCCTTCACATATATGCGCTTCGCCGTCCTCTGAGCAAGCTGCAAGAGATCGTAATGTTATGAGAGAACGGGAGAAAAAAAAGGAGCATGTGCTCACAAATTCATATATTTTTTTTTAAAGATGAGTTAAATGCAGAAAATAATGACCCTTCCATCTATTTATTGGACAAAAAATAAAAAATCTCCAAAACCGCTCACAAAATGACTTGCAAGCATAATCAATTGTAAAATAACAAGTTTATTTATGGACGATGTTTCAAATTAGGTTAGATTATCATGAATTTAAATAAAAATTGCTAGAAGATGAGATACAAGCTAAAAACCCTCAAGAGCAAAAGCAGTTCAAAAGTAGTAAAACAAAATAGTATCTAGAAATTACCTCCCCCAGTAAAACATGAGGTTCATCTTGACTAAACTTTAAATGGACTTCAAATTCTAATCCTTTAGATTCTGCCATAAGTACTCTATCAGTCATTATGCCACATTTTCTTATAACAGCCTTGCCTTTGCCGTCCGACCTCAGTTCCTTCTTTCCAGCAGGTGTTGATTCGAATGTAGATGAGACTTGTGATACTTCTTGACCTCCTAATACATAATCTTCTTTATCGCCATCAATATCAGATTCAATTGCAGATCCAGATTGCATGTCATCATATTCTTCGTTTAAAGCAGAAATTTCATTTTCAACATTATCATCATATTCAATTTCATCATTAGTCTGCCTCTTATTCTTCTCAGCATCTGCACCCAAGTCCTCCGCATCCACAATATCATCATCATCGACATCACCATCAATGTTAGCATCATCATCATCATTACTTTCATCTGCATCATGAACACTGTCAACCTTTTCATCAACATCATTTTGATTCACCGTTGTTACCTGACTTCCCGGTTCATCAAAGTCTCCATCATCTAATTCAGCATCCTTCTTGAATGAGCTAGTCCTGATGTTCTTAATCTTAGATGACAAGACCAAGTGCTTTGTTATATCTTCCTCTATCTCTTTAATAAAAGATTTTGTTAAGGTCTCCATGCAGTCTGACAAAGTAATACCCGAATGTGGAGGATAAAGCTCGGGAGAGTAAAGTTTGAATGTCAACTTATATAGGGAATACACCTTTTTTCCAATAATAAAGAATGGCACAGTGGAGACCTCTATACTCTCTATAACATCTGCTAAGCTGATTCTCCCCAGTTTCGCAGCAATGACTTCAGCATCCTCCCTATTTAAAAAAAAAAAAAAGTTATATTAATGTGTGGGCTAAAAAGAAACAAAAATCGCAAGCTCAAATAATAACACAATAAAGATAAGAAGTGAAAACCATGTGATTTCCATCTTGAATGATCTGTTATTTATTAGAAACATAATATAAAGCTCGCATGATACCTTCAACCTCATAATTTACCTGGATCGAAAGTCAAGCAAAGGGCAAGTCATGACAGGAGTTTTGATGTCCACCTTCGCATGCATCAGAATTTCAGTCAAACGGGGTATACCGAGTGTAACATTTAATTCTCCACGTCCGGCAAGATGAAAAGTGTTGAGCCTAAAAAAAAAAAAATGAGTCCCGTTAATGTTTTATATTTTGTAAAATCAATTTGATACCAGAATCTGGAATTCTTAACAAACATTAAATTGTAGCAAAAATTGCAATATCTCTAGAGATACAACTAGAAACCCAACTCTTGTTTTAGTATAACAAAAGTATCATGTAAAAAATCTTTTACGAAAAAAATCACGATGATAAAAATCGGAGAAAAAATAAAACTTACGTCATCTGTGTTGAAGGTTCACCCACCGATTGAGCAGCAAGCACACCAACTGCTTCACCAGGTTCAACAAGACTTGATAGGTATTTCAGTTTTACTAACTTCATCAGGTCCTTCCTCTTAGCCTGCTTAAAATAGCCGGTTGGATTTTTAGATATTCGATTAAAAAAGTGTATAGCTTTTTCCTTGAGTTCATTTGATAATTCTTTCAAGTAACCATTTGACTTTGATAAATGAGCACATTCAAGCTGACCACTCATCTTCTCAAGAATAACTTTTTGATTCTGCAATTACAAGAAACTAAGCATTATATTTCTTGTAACTATGGTATCAAAAAAAGAGAGTCAAGATTGTTATCATCACCATCATAAGCATTTCAAATTCATCAAGGAAACTACTCTTTTGGACGTCAACTCCATCTTCACCATATGTAAATTGAACAATGGACCCGTCTGCATCACGTACTGTATGATCATAACAAATTTTTAAACATTCAAGGTTCTTCACCAAGCATCGTTGGAGATATCCACTACGGGATGTTTTGATAGCTGTATCCACCAATCTAGACATCATAAAGAACCATAAAGATTTGAATATGAAAACAAACACACTAGTTAATCTAGCATGGAGATTTGAATAATCCAAAATAAACTTGGAAATCAAGCTGAAGAAAAGATGCAAAATGAAAAGCATACCCTTCACGACCTGCCATGCAATGAAAGTAGTACTCTTGAGGGCGCAAACCAGTTAAAAACCGATCACTAATAAAACCCCCAGCTCGAGATGAAATATCCCATGGAGGAAAGCACGGCAACGTTTTCCCAGAAGCCATACGTGGAACACGTTTTCCTTCTAGTTCTTGCTGGCCTAATAATGATGAAATTTGTGTCATATTAACCTACAATAACAAATGCGTGCAGTTAGTATAGAGAGCAGATATTGTAATACTACAAAGAAAAAAGCAGAAAAAATTTTACAACAGAAGTAGAACACATATACACTTGAGCACAATGGCTGTACAAAAAAGACCAAAGATATCCTCATGCAAATAAGCCAAACAAGTCAGCAAATTTTGGATTTAGCTATTGCAATTTAAAAAGTAAAGCAATAAAAATTATAGTAAAAATTACTTCAAAAATCATTGTCAAGCAAATAGGTTAAAAACATTATTGTATCATTCATATGAGCATATAGACAACCTAAATTAATGAGAATAGAATTAGAAAAAAGAATAACAAAATCTGAAAGAATGCAGTATTATTGGGTTATCTTTTGCTTTCATTTGACTTGCTAATAACGAAAGCAAGATATGATTAGAAACCATGTTTGAAAGAAATTGCTCAATTAAAGAGGCATGATTTGTTGAACCACTTCAGCATCCGATTTCGAACTCCTAACTTCTGCACATAAATTATGTTTCCGTGACTAAATGCAAACTGAAGTGGTTCAACAAATAAGATAGATAACAGAAACTAGAAATTGCTCAATTAAAGAGGCATAATTTGTTGAACAACTTCAACATCCGATTCTAAACTCCTAACTTCGGCACACAAATTATGTTTCGGTGCCTAAATCCAAATAAAATAAAATTTTTAAAAATTTGGTGGAAGTACATAAGAAAAAAGGCCAGGAGGGAGGGAGTGCATGGAAACAAGATGCATTTAGCAAATGAATTGTGAAGGAGAACCCGGGAAAAAGAAAAAAAGTGGACAAATGTATGCTAAAAGTAAATGGGTTAAAGGAAGGGCTCAAAATTACAGTTCTTGCCCGTAGCAGATGATCCGGTTATGATATTACTTCTCTGACAAATCTCCAAGTCGAAAATAGAGGATGCAATACTTTCTTTTCTTTCCTCTTCCCTCGCGATTCTTACATTTCTTCCCTCAATTATCAATTAAAGAGTGAAAGATAGTTTGATTATAAATTATGTGTGAAAAAGAAGGATTGTAAATTGAAGTTGAACCCTCTGCACGCTCAACTTAATTCATTAAAAGAGGTATCATCAAGTTGACCCTTAATAGTTATGTGAAAGCTAATGTTCATTAGAGCATATGCATAAATATGACACAGACTTTGAATACTAAAATTTTGAGCATAAATCTCTAAGTGTGATAAAACAACATCAAAATAACTTATAATTTAGAATTTGCACAACAAAATGTTTGAAAAAAATATGAATAAGATGCACTTATGGCCTTCTACATTTAGTCTTATATTTTTAATTTATTTTCGGAGCATATCATCTCCGTTTTATCTACTCATGCTAATTGTATGCATGGTTAGCTGTTCATGAGAAATTCCATAGTATGCATTTCTATAGTTGTCCACAGGAGCTGCTTCATAATTAGTTCATAATGATTTTCCAGAAGACATTAATTGTGGATCCTCAAAAGAATCTAATTAAGTTTCAACCACTTGAGATGGAGGACTTTGTCTCCCTAAACAAGTATTGATGGCATAAAGAGATCACTTCTATTTTGATTAATGAAGGTGTCCTTCAGTCAAGAGTTGTTAATGCATGAAACCAGTTAAATCAGAGATGAGAGTTAGTGAGCTCCTGGATTATGAAGTGATTGAATGTAATCAATCAATTGCTTGGTAATAAAATATTATTTCAATAAAAACTCTTTGTTGTTGATGTCCTAAATTTGCATATTGATTAGACATCCAATAATATGTTAGAATAATTTCAATATAGTAAATATTTGATCACCGCTACAGAGTAGCATGGCCTAAATTATATTGTATTAGACATACCGATCACTTATATGGGATTTCACAAGTTAATAATAAATTGGGAAAAAAAAATTCTTGAAACCATAGAACCCGTGATGATAACTTAATAGTTTTGGGGATGAATTTATAAAGTTTAAGAACATTAAATATTTACAAGGTAAAAAAAGAAAAAAATTTTACCAAGCCACCTTTCGCTCCAGTTGAAGTCATCAGAGACAAGCAGTTAGTAGGAAATGGTTTCTGCAAGCCACCAGGGAATAAAACGCTATTAACCTCGGAAGTAAGAGCATTCAAAGAATTTGACATCATCCTATCTAGTCTTGTTACTGCAGATTCTCCATTTCTTCTGACAACTTTCTCAGTTTCTTTCAGCAGCTTCAATGGATCTAAAAGGATCAAAGCAAGTTAGCAAACATTGTTATAGAATAACCTCTAAATTATTAGATTCAAAAGAATCATTTGATTTAAATAAATCTCAAACCAAATGTTATTTGAAAAAAAAGTGTAGCATCCATCCAAGAATAAAAAATAATTTAATGTATCTCTAAGAAACCTATTATATAAAATCTTGATCGATAAACTTCCCAAAAAATTCAGGACATTTCAGCTCAATGAAATCAAACTCAAAGATAAAGAAAGCAAATGTTAAATGGAAAATTATTCAAAAAAAATGCGACTGAGAGCAAACATTTTTGAGGTTCCAATAAAAGAATCCACCAAATATAAACCATAAAATTGGCGTACCTTTCAAATCATTTGTTGTTGCTTTTGTAAACCGAGAATGAACATCTTCGCTGAGACATTCACTGTTTTCCAGTATTATTTTCCTCTTCTTATCCGACTTTCCGAAAACCAAAAGATCATCCACTCCACATGTAAAACCATGCATCTGAGAATAGAAGCTAATATCGTTCATACTAGGAGGTTGACGATAGATGATTTAGCTATGGAGCATATACAGAAACATCAATAAATGGTGACCTATAGACTAAAACGAGAAACACCAACCTGCAGAAAGAAGGTAAATAAGCGACTGAACACTGCAAGTAATTGGCCAGCAATGTCTGCACCATAAAGTTCATGGATGGTATGAACTAAACCACATTTTCCAAACTGAGCTTTGTCAATAATGCCATGCACAAGCTCATTGTTGTAAACAAACAATTTCCTTTCAATAGTATCTTTTCCAAAATACTCCTTGGGAATTCTTCCCTCTTTCTCAACAGTAAGTGGTTCATGACCCTTTATAATATGATGTAGAATTGTCGTAATGACCTACACATAACACCGAGTTGACACCTGATGTATCTAAGTTAATTCTTCACAATTTAAGGACAAAAAAATGTGTGTAAATAATCAAATGGACTATAACTAACCTGTTTTCCTGTCCACAACAATTTTGGCTTCCATATAGCAGGAGGAAGGGGCTGAATATCATCAACAACAACTACAGTAGAAATCTTTTGGCCAAAATTAATAGCCTGAGAACTATAAGATGGGGGTGGTACACAGGAAACATATAAAAGCTGATTGTACTCTTCACGAGTTAGAAATGTGTCCAACTTTGTTAGGAGCACAGCGCTTACAATATGATCCTATATAGTTAAAGACATTCAAAAAGCTATTAATTTTTTAACGAGAAATGTAATGTCACCAAAATATATGGCAAACAATAGTTTCCATACCTGTATGAGACTTCTTATGGGATTCCCGCTAGTTGGAACAATATACTGCTTATTGGCATTAACAATGTGAACACACTCTGCTCGTGAAATCTCATCTTGAGGGAAATGAACGTTCATTTCATCTCCGTCAAAGTCAGCATTGTAAGTGCTACATGAAGAAGATTTTATAAATAGAATGTAACAAAAAAAAAAGTTACCGAACAAAAAAAGAAATAGGTGCAATTAGGACCTGCAATTAGCATAGTGCATACGAATTGTTTTTTCTCCATTCATTACCCGTACAACATGAGCCATCATGCTAGGCTTGTGCAACGTCGGCTGTCAAATCATATGTAAAATTAATATGAGCATAAAACAAATGCATTCATAAAGAAGAGCATTTTGTTAAAAAATTATTTAACTTGTAGAGAACAAACAACGAAAAGGCTCGTTACTGAAAAAGGAATCAAAAAGTGCTGAGCTGAACTACTTCTATAAAATTGTACAAACTAATGCCCATTTGCTTTAATAAATCTCTGTTCACACACAACAAATAACTTACCCTAATTAAGAGCAATTAAAATGAAAATTGAGACATAAATCATATTACTTGGATTTCTCCAGGTTCAATGAATCTATAACAAGGCTACAGAATATAAACTTTCAAAGAAATTGGCTTCAAGTTTTTGATAATACGTGCAGGGCTTTGCTCAATAGAAAGTACAAAAAAATATGTAAACCGAGCTGTGATTTAGTTGATAAAATGCTCCGTTTGCATAATACTTCCTACTAAGAAAAGCACTGCACGTAATAATTTCATTACGTTACTTTTTATCAGTGGGTTTAGTTCATTATCCTGACATACATTTTGTCATGAAATTCCAGTAAGTTTGTTGTGGTGTAAAATCTAACAAAAAATCAGTTAGAAAATCAAGTAGATAGAAGGAAAGAACATGAGAAATAATGTTATTCTAAGCACATTCCTCTACATATGCATCATAATTTAAAGTTGTACCTCCTATTGATATAAATAAACAATAGAGAAAAATCTATACCTGTCGATTAACTAGAACTATGTCCCCATCTTGCAAATGACGATATACAAATTTCCCTTCAAATTTTGTTTCAGGGCCCATTCCCACCTTAGTAACTGCCCTTGATGTGGGCAATTTCCTTGAAATTGCATTTCGCATGTCCATACCTGTTTTTGAACTTTATTATTTATTACCAAGAAAAAGGAAGGGGTGCTAAAGATGGAAATAAAAACAAAAAAATAAGTGGTAAAAGATTGTGAACCAGCATAAAAAAAATATCAACTTTTTATTTCTTGCGATGAAATTATGTTACTAGTTAGAGAAAAGTTTACATGAACAAACAGTTACAAAATATAGCCCATACAACAAGAAGAAGAACAACAACAAAGCTTTAATCCCACTACGTGGGGTCAGCTACATGAATCCTTTTTCTCCTTTTTCTCCGTTGTGTCCTATTTAGAGTCATATTCTCAGTTAGTTCTAATATATTAAGATCATTTTTTATACAATTAGCCCAAGTCTTCCTCGGTCTACCTCTGCCTTTCTTAAATATAAGTCGACTCTAAAACATCTACTCCCCTAATCGGATGGTCAGATGGTTGACGTTGAATGTGACCAAACCATCTAAGATGACTATAGACTATAAGTCCGCTACAAAATATAGCCAAGCAAAAATATAAAATATGTTGGATCAACTTCAACAGCAGGTCCATATTCAGACATCTGCTAAGTCAATAATGCAAAGTTGAATTATTGGATCTGTCTTGGAATCCAATAAATAAGTGAATAAAGAAAAACTGCAATTTTTCTCTCTCCAAAAAAATCCAAAGTTCAATGGAGGATTGCTTCTCTCCTCCTGGATGAATGAGAATTATAGAATTTAAATAATAAATTGATTAAAACTCCATAAGATAAAATAGGGTAAGTAATATATGCACAAAGGTGAGCATTTGAAAAACGATCAGGATTACAAAAAACTGAATCAAAATTATGATGGAGCAAACTGTAAAGTCAGCAAAGAACGTGGCAAAGAAATGGCTTTTCAATAACAATAAAAAAAAAACATAATGATAAATACAAAAGAGACTTTTTAATGGAATGATGAGAAAATCCATTTGACAAAAAAGTGCCATTTTTGTTGAAACGCCACCTTGGAATGAGGATTGCACAACATCTTAGATTGTTTAAAAATGCAAAATGGGTAAAACATAAGAGTAAATGATCAAAGAAGTTTTACATGCCAACCACCCGAAACATTTAATATAACATTTTAACCACCCAAAATCTTAAGGGGTTTTTAAATAGCACCAAATTCTTATGTATTTATTTATCTCACACTCAAAATTTGATTTTTACAAGTTAAGCACCCAAATAAAGGAAAAAGTGTAATCCACCTTTTCATACATCTTTTCAAACATAGAAAAAGGTGCTTAACTTGTAAAAAGTAAAGTTTGGGTGTGGGAAAAGTAAATGCATAAGAATTTGGTTCTATGTATGTAAATTTCCCAAATCTTAAATACAAGATTTTAACCATCCAAAACATTCACTCAAAACTTCATGAGTTTAGGAGGGTGGTAGTAGTGAAAAAATTGTTAAAATATTATATTTAAAGTTTAGGAGGTTG
This sequence comes from Papilionanthe hookeriana x Papilionanthe teres, assembly GCA_022702705.1. Classification (NCBI taxonomy): domain Eukaryota; kingdom Viridiplantae; phylum Streptophyta; class Magnoliopsida; order Asparagales; family Orchidaceae; genus Papilionanthe; species Papilionanthe hookeriana x Papilionanthe teres. Next base: position 14,591,651 of record CM040437.1, on the reverse strand, counting down.
AAATGTTATATTAAATATTTTGGGTGTTTGATATGTGAAAATATCGTAATTAAGAAAAACTCCTACACTTATAAGATACTAAAAAAAAAAGAGAAGGGAATCAAACAGTACAGTTAATAATTCATTATCAAATAGAAAATGAAAAAAATTATCAAACAATTTCAATGAAAAATTTTGAAATCCAACAAATGTTTTAAATAATAGGAGATGAAGGTTTTATATTACTGAATGATGTGATAATTGGTGCGGTAGGTATTTAATTCTCGAAGACCGGATTTATGGAACTTTGCTTTGGCTTTGAAAATTCATTTACACCGCCTCTTCACCTTGACGACTTGTTCATTGTCCCGGATTCAGAAGAGGTCGTGAAAGAGTGGAAAATTCATACACCAAGGGTGAAAGATTATGAAAAACTTTATGTATGAGTCTTCAATAACATTTTTTTTCTTCTGAATTGAATTTCAAAAAAGCATCTTGTCAATAATACGAAGAAAGATTATGTTGTCGCATCTCTCTCTTCATCTTAGACCACGTAGTAAACTTGTTCTTCCCTATATGCAAGCAAACGCAATTAAGATTCTCCAACCTTAGATAAGTATTGTTGCTGAATTTGATAGTTACCATTATTTTTGTTTAAGAGTCCTCAATAACATTTTTTTTTTCTTCTGAATCGAATTTCAAAAAAGCAACTTGTCAATAATATGAAGAAAGATATTTTTGTCGCATCTCTCTCTTCATCTTAGACCATGTAGTAAACTTGTTCTTCCCTTCACGCAAGCAAACGCAATTAAGATTCTCCAACCTTAGATAAGTATTGTTGCTGAATTTGATAGTTACCAATTTAACCATCCTATTTTGTGCACTCAAAAATCTATTTGAAAGTTCGAAACCATTCAATGAATTCATCCAAATCCATACACTCATCAAAATTTGGCAAGTCAATCTCTCTCTTCTTCTAAACTTAATGCCAAATAGACAAGGCATTGGTTCTTAATTGCTCGAGCTTCATTAATGAAAATGTTTCACCTCTTGTTCTCCATCTAGTTGATCACCATTATGGCTACTGATAATCTATCCAAATTATCATCTTTCAAGTTCAAGAATTCTTTGGTGTAATTAAGGGATTTCTCTCTACACGCTCTTCAAAGTAAGCTCTTAAATACCTCTTTATAGATTTCACCTAGAAAATATTATTTGTTCCCCGATTAAGGTTTCAATCAAGGGTAGGGTCTAGATTTAGATTTGGCCAAAATTTTGAGATTTAGGGTGTGTTTGGGACCATTTTTTTGTTGTGACAAATTTTAAAACATTGAAAGTCTCGTTTGAAAATCGTGATGTGACAGCTTATTGGAATAATTTCCTTAAATGTGTGCCGTAGGACCGACCCTGCAGCTCGCATTTCTTCGGTCGGTTTATTACGAAACTGCGTGATATTTTCCTTCTCTCCCCAGATCCTCCTCTCTTGTGTCTCTGCCCTAACTCCTAACTCGAATCGGGACACTGGCCTTAGGTAACTCTTCTCTCACTCCCCTTCATCCTCTCTCACGCCTCTGCCCTGGGAATTACTCTCCTCTGCGTAGCTCCCATTACTCCTCTTAAGTCTCTTCTTTGGGTACTTGCTCCTCCTATCTAGCAGTGAGAAAAAAGCTTCACTGTCTTCTTGGTTGGTTCCCCTTGTTCTCCATTACCACTTGGTAACTTTTACCCTCTCTCCTTTGTTGTTATGCATATTATTTTTTGCGGTTTGTGGATTTGAGCCACACGGCTTGCTCTTTCCGAATTGTAGTCATGCTTTATGGAAAATTATAGATATGTTCTTTCAAAAGGAGGTAATGCCCGTTTGCATTTATTTCTTTTTGTGAATTTTGGTTGTTTGTGTCTTTGCTGTTTTGGCACTTTGATTTTTGTTTTTTTGGCAATACTCCATGAAATTTTGGTTGTTTGTGAAGATTTTTGTGGTTTGTGGCTTTTCTCTATGAATGAATTGAAGCATTCAATTTTATGGTGATGATGTTTGCGGTTTAAGGCTTTTCTCTATGGAGGAATTAAAGTATTCATTATTTGGGGGATGATGTTTATTCTTTGTGGCATTCCTCTATGGAGGAATTGAAGTATGTGGGTGGCTATTGGTGCTTGGCGGCCATTGTCTATGTGGGTGGCTGTTAGTGTTTTGCGGACATTTGTTTTAATGGGTGGCTATTGGTGTTTTGCGGCCTATGTGGGTTGTTGTATGGTGGTGTGTCACTTGTGTGGTGGTTTAATTTGATGGTGTGGTGGTTGTGGTAGTGTGTAGATGGGAGTGGTGGTTGTGGTAGTGTTGATGTTGTGGTGGTTGTGGCTAGTTGGCATAGTGGTGGTGATGTGTTGAGTTGATTGGATTGGTTGTGATGGTTGTGGTCGTGTTGTTGTGGTGGCGGTAGTGTTTCGGTTGGTTGTTGTGATTGTGATGGTGGTGGTGTTGGTGTGTGTAGATGGGAGAGGTGGTGATGGCTTGGTGTTGATAGTGTGGGGGTGGTGGTCGCTTGGTGTTGATGATGTGATAATAGTCGTGTGTTAATGGTGTGGTGTGTGTAGATGGGAGCGGTGGTGGCGGTGTGTTGATGGTGTGGTGGTAGTGGCGGTATATTGATGGGGTGGTGGTGGTATTGGTGGTGAATTGTTTGTTATTTTTTTTACGTTTTCGGATGTTTTAAATGTTATTTTTTTGTTTTCACGAAAAAAAAACTAATGTATGTAGGGCGGTTAAAAACGCTCACTGTTCGGAACAGTTCGTGTTCGGCTAGCCACAGAGTTCGTGTTCGATTCATTCAATAAACAAACGAGACGAACACGAATAATTTTTTTCGTTCAGTTTGTTAAATGAACCAAACAGGGACAGTGATGTGCTCATTCGTGTTTGAATCATTATTTTTCAAAATATAAAATAATTTAAAATAATTATATATAAACAAAATTATGATATTTTAAAACTAATTACATACTCTAAAAAATTATTACATTTTAAAAATATAAATCTTATAAACTATAATATATAACAAATTATTAAGAATAATATATTAATATTAGTAATATAAATATTATATATTGATATAGTATAAGTTATAATTAAAATAATATACTAAATATATAAATACAAACTAAAAACCCTAAGCCCCTTACCCCGGTAAACACTTCGGCCTCCATTTCTTCTCTTGAAAGCTTTTGAGTTTGGTCGTGCTTCTTTTGATTCTTCTTTTTGTCTCAAGATCGCGAAAAGCTTTTGATCCTGACTCACGAGAACTTCAGGTTTGTTGTTTGTGTTTGTTCACTAAGTTGTACTTCTATTTGTCTTCGCTAAAGTCCTCAGTGAGTCGGCATTGGATCGACTGCTCGGTATTCTTACTTGGTTGCTCGATATTCTTGTTTGGTTGCTTGTAAGGCTACCGAGGTGTCATCTTTTGAGTAATTTTTCTTTACTATTTCATATTTATCTTCAAGTTCAGCTCTTAGCTTAAATATTCAAAATTTTTTTAGATTTATTTATCTTTTAGAGTGAAACCTAGTTTTTGAAGTTTTTGGGAGTGAAATCTCGCATAAAAAAATGCCATATTACCTCTAGATCCGATTTTTTTGTGAGCCCACTGAGCTCTGCTCTCTCCACTCACAACCAGAATCACAGGTGCAAGTTGGCTTGATCCTCTTAATCTAAATGGGGAATTTATGTTTTTTACTTTATAATATAAAGGATTAAGACTCTCCTGAGAACCTATCCAATGCTGGAATTAGAGTAGTTTTATGATTTTGTTCTAATGGGCAATAGTTTTACTTCATGGGAGTCAATGTTTAGATTCATCTTCCTTTTTCTTTAACAACAATTTGAATTTATTCTTATTATGTCAGATATCCTAATTTTTTCCAGATACATTCCCTTTTAGTGGGGTATTTATGTTTGAGCACTGATGATTTCCAACATTTTCATTAAAATTCAACCATACTTACAAATGTTTGATGAAAAATATTTACAGTATTTGGAAGAACTTTTAATGTACTCTCGTCAGGTAAATCCTGAGCTCAATTTCATTTTTCATATACTTATTATCATTTGTCTAGATTCATCGTCCAAGTTGTCTTCCATTGATTTTTGGGGCGTTTTCATACAAACTATCTAATTCCTATGTATTAATATATCTAACGCCTATACTTTAATTTTTACATTTATACCACTCAAATCATACACATCAAATAAAAAATACTGAATTTTTTATTTTTAAAATGTGAAATAAACCTTTTCAGGCATAGGTAAGTTCGTATATATGTAAGAAATTGAAATTTGGTGTTAGATGTGTAAGTACGTAAGAATTGAGTGAAATGTATGTAAATCTTCCTTGATTTTTTTTTTATGGTCCGTGTTAGGATTTGCTTCTGGCAACCTATATTCTAAGATTGAATTGTTAGTCTTTTTCAATGCTTACAATCTCATGGAGTTGTCTTTTAAAATGCTATGAAGCCTTTTCAGAACCGACTATAGACTTGCTTCTGCATATAAATTCTACGAGTAATTCAATTATCAAGGAAAATCTCCTGCTAGTAAGTTGCTTTCCTTTCTCTTGCTAGTGACTTGCTTTCTTTTTTCTTTGCAGTCTAGCTCATGCTCATCCGCTTGAAGCTCGCACTCATCTTACATAGGGAAGATAAATCGATTCATTATTTTTATTCATAATATTGATCCATATGAGTAAAGAAATGCGAATAAGTATAGGTGCTTGCCCATTATTAATATGTTTTTTATGTCAATATTAATATGCTTTTTAAAAGATAAATGTTAATAATATTTTTATGTCTTGCACAAGTAAAGAGAACTACAAGGATTTGCTCTTTTTAATGACTAGTACCGTTTGTTAAAATGCTATGAACTAGTTCCTTGATTTTATGCACCATTTCCCGGATATTGTTGATGGGATGGCTAGATGAATTCTCGTGAAATGTGAAAGCTCTTTCAATTGAAATTGTTGAAAAAACTAGGCTAAAGGGTTGGTGGTATGAAACGCTGCCTTCACCAATAATCTTCTTGAAATTTTCTGTTAAGTTTTATCCTTGCCTTCGTGCAATTGTGCACCACTAGCTTGCTGATTCAAGGTTGTGTTTGGCATCATCTTTTTTCAGTGTTACTATTTTCACTTGGCATCTGCATAGCGAAGTAGAGCTAGACTAGCATTTAGTCTCCTGTATGATATGGTAACTTCAACCAATGCTTGTATTTATGTATGTAAAAATTGAAGTTTAGGTGTTAGATATGTAAATACATGAGAATTGAGTGGTATTTTTGTAAATTTTTCTTTTTTCTATTGCTGTGAGAGGGTATCACCTTTTTTGTATTTACAGTGCTTTTATGATAGGAAATGGGAAGCTTTTGACAAATGCTCATTGCTATTTATTGTTTTTGATAATTTGAGAATTAATAATTAAATTGTTATCTATTTAACAATTCAAATAATACGAATAAATTTGAAAACTTACGAACAATTCGTATAATTCGAATAATCCAAATAATTCGAATAATTCATACAATTCAAATATTTCAAACAATTCGAATTATTTTTGAACAATGAACACAAACAACTCACGAAAAATTTCGAACACGAGCCTATTTCAAACACACTTAATTTCAAACGAACCGAACACGAACACGAGCTCTGTTCGTTTGTGGCCGGTTTGTTTACACCCCTAACTGATGCCGCAAATTTATGTCGTTTATCACTATCCATGCGAGTAAGCGTGATAGGTATGACAAAAGAAATTGGTTCGTCTATCATGTAGGATAAAAGGATTAAGCTAATGTTTTGCGATCTCTGCCTTAAAGAGGTAGACTTGAAAAGTAGACCAACCACCTATTTTAACAAGAAGGGTTGACGGAATATACAAAGTTCAAAGAAAAAATAGGAAGAGAATATGATATGATACAATTGAAAGACAAATAGGATCAGTTAAAAAGTGACTGAAATATATGGAAAGAGTTGAAGTGAGAATGCACGGGCTTGGGTTGGGATCTGATAAAACGAACCATCAATATTTCGGAGGAATGATAGACTAAGAGATTGGATGTGAGAATTTATGAAACGGCATATCCTTCGCCATTTATATTTCTTGCAATTACATCAACAAATCAATCATTCATTAATTTGTAGGAAGTGTCAAATGCTAAAAAATTTAAATTTAGTGACATTGATCCTGAGCTTGAAGGAAAGTTGGATCGTATATTTGGTGGGGTCGTGGCAACGGAAGATCATGCATGGGCCTCAAGTGAGAGAGGATTCGCTAGCAGAGATGTGCATGTTTATGCTAAGCAAACTGCCTGCATTGAAGGCCCCAGCTCTAACCGTAAGGAAGTTAGAACTACTAGAACATCCTAGGGTTGACAAAAAAAAAGGTGGAGCAATTTTCACCAGAATTCAAATTTCACATTTAGTTGCTTCATGCACTAATGGCCCTAGCACATCACAATCAACTTCTATTTAGCAAGTCATGCGAATTCTAAAAGAAAATCCAGAAATTTACGAGGACACGTCCTTTTACTTGTTCTCTATGAAGTGCTTCAAAACATGACTAGGCCCCTGACCGTATGATCAACTACTTCTGTTATTTTCATAACAACCAATATGCATGAATTGATATTATTTGTCGGACACTTTTTTTATTTTTTTTAGAACATTTTATATTGTACTTTTATCATGCTTGAATCTTATTTGTTGGATAAATTTTTATTATAATATTTTCTAGCTAATTTGGAGTTATTTATACATAGTAGCTGCATAAACAATGAATAATATGAATAAAGGAAGACGTGGTATAATTTTAGTTGTGTTATGCTTAATGTATGACTACAACAATTCACATATTGCTCCCTCACCTTGCATGACATCTACATTCATTGATGATAAGTGGATTAGAAAGTTGTTTGCAGGTCACCAAACAAAATTTAATAATATGTTCAGAATGACTCATGCAGTATTCATCGATTTATTGGAAGAACCGCACAAGAATCATGGATTTCATGGCTCCTCCATAATGGCTTACAGAAAAATGATAGCAATAACCTTCTAAATTTTATCACAGAATGAACCTATGAGAGGCATGAAGCGATTTCAGCACTCATCTAAAATGATCTGTAAATATTTTTTAATTGAATTGAATGCTCTTATCAGTTTATCATCAGAAATCATCAAACCAAAGAACCCAACATTCCAAAGGACCTCCATACAAATCTCACAAGATATTCATTATATGTCATATTTTAAGTTAAATCAATACATTCATACTTACATGAATTTAATTGAACAAAGTAATTCAAATGATTTTGTTAAGTGCTTTAGAATTGCATTGGAACGATTGATGAAATACATGTGGATGTACTTAATTGAATAGTGAAAAAATCACATTCATCAGGCAATGCGATTTACCAACACAAAAAGTCATGGTCATATGTTACTTTAACATGTACTTTACTTTTATTACAGACAACATCAATCACCCGAGAATCCAAGTTTGCTTTATTGCTTCGATTTGAACAAGTTTTGTTCAAGCATACAAAGAGAGAAAACAACATGCATGCCATACTTGTGCAAAGATGGCTTTAGAAAGTCATTTTGCTTTGCATCATGTAAATGATAAAGATCCTCTTTTTGGTTTTGAATGAAGATAGTGCATATTTTGTAAATGCCCATCGGGCATATTTTTGAGTTTTGCATTTTTGGGGTCTTTTTATCACCTTTTTTAACCTTTTTTGTAAGGGTTTTTTATAATTTTAATGTAACTGCACATTTCAAGGATGGGAAGAAAATGCACACGTCAGTCGGATATTCAAATCTACCACAATAACTCAAAAATATAACTTTCTGCACCCACCACCAGATAAACATTATTTGGTATATGTTGGATATCCCTTCACAAATCATTTGCTGATATCAAATACCACATTCCTAATTTTGAAAAAACTAGCAATGTTTCTCGAGGTAGGAAAAAAAATGTTTAGCAAGAGACACTTATCCTTACGTGGTGTCATTGAAATAATATTTGGAGTTTGGAAGAAAAAAATGAACAATACTACGGGATATGCAAAGATATTCGTTTAGCAAACAAGTGCATATTGTGGTTGCTATAATGGCTCTCCACAGCTGCATTCGATGACATCCTTCACGTAGTGATATTGACTTCAATAAGGCAGTTAGATCATTCACATGTCCTTATTGAAACATATGAACATCATCTTAGACAACATATATCACAGGCAGAAAGTGATTTTTCCGAGTCTTTTACGCATGATGAGGAGAGTTCGGAAGACATGATAGAATTGAGAGAACGAATCACTGAAATCATAGTTAATGGTTGAAAGAATGTTGTATATTTCCCTGTTTTAAGATTATTTGCAATGTGTTGAGAAAATAATTTTTGTTTACAATATTGACCATTTATGGAATGATATATGTTTTGAATCTCAATCTTGGGTATCTTTTATTTTCAGTTTATTTGCATGTATTTTTTCCCACTTCGCTGGTCGATGAGGCAATCGTGGGTATAATATGTAAGGTAAATTTTTCTTGCATTATTTTTTTATTTTGGATGTCTATGATGAGATATTCAATCTTATGAGTTTATTTGAATGACCAATATTTTTTTATTAGCTCTTTCCACGTGTGAAATCCCAATGAAGAAAACCAAGTTCCTCTCATTTTTCAGTCCTTATGAGATTCTTCTGGATCGCCTTTTTGGGTGACATGTATATATGACACATATGATCTTGGTATTACGTGGTTTAATGGGAACCAAGAACCCATTTTTTTTAATGTTTGTTTTCTTCTTGTAGTGACATATTCATTGCTTTATACGTTGTTCATTGAGACCTCACAGTTTCATAAAACATAGATTGAGCATTTCTACTCATTTTTATTAATAATGTTGTATTTAATGTTTTGTGTTTTGCGCTTTTAAATTTTCAGAAAAGATGAGCTTGAAGATTTCCGATACTTCCAGAGCATTGTACTGCTACTATGAACTATAATATTCTCTACTTCGCAACATCCACATAGCTATGAGAGATAATTTTACAGGCGTCCAGAGGAAAAGACAAAGAACTTTGACTTCTTTAGGTAAGAGGATACGAGCGTCGAAGAATATTCATCATCTATATGCAATCAAGCTACAAGCACATCATTTGAAAAAGGACGAAGAGACAACACTACAAACAAGAGGAAAACAAAAGAAAATAGTCTCCACTAACATAAAATAAGGCATGAGTACCCAAGCAAGTTTTACAAATATTATTTATGCTTAAGAAGATAAAAGATCCCTATACTACTTCTAATAAAGGGAAAATAGGGGCTTTAAGGAGCCGGCTTACCCCCGGCCTCACCCACATCCATGTAGCTATGGAAGATAATTTTACAGGTGTCCAAAGAAAAGAACAAAGAACTGTGACTTCTTTATGTGGGAGGATACGAGTGTCGACAAAGATTCATCATCTATACGCAATCAAGCTACAGGCACACCATTTGAAAAGACGAGGAGAAACACTACAAATAAGAGGAAAACTAAAGAAAATAGTCTCCACTAATAAAATAAGGCACGAGTCCCCAAGCAAGTTTTACAAATATTATTTGTGCTTAAATGGAGGTCACGTCCCCGTCAAACTCCTACAATCAAGTCACACATGATCAAGGGATGAATCTGAAAACAAAAAAGACTTGCACATCAAAAGAAAATATCAATTTAGTATTGAATGGTTTATTTACAGAGCTAAAAAATATATTTACAACAAAATAAAAACTTTAGAAGCAACAATGAAAGAAGGATTTGGCCTCAACTGTAAGCAATTCCAAAAACCGAATCAATCGCTTGATCTACACATTGCTAAAACCTAGAAAGATGCAAAGAAGAAACATAGTATAATGTATAAAATACAAAATCCATAAGCCAACAATCATCAAATAAGGAAACACCCAATGAGAAAATCCCTAGCATTACCCCATCAAGATAAGAATTTCAATTTGAAACATATCTAACAAAAAACAACTCAACCAAGACCAAGTAATCATGGGACCAAAACCATAAGAATTTGATAACTTTAAAAGCATGTCAATGCAAATTACTACCAGAAAAAACGATATAAATCTAAATTCAAATTTAAATTGGTAAAATTTTAAATTTCAAATTTATCTCACACCAACATTTTTCATTCTGATGGCAGTAGAATTTGAGATTCCCATCAATAAAATGGTAAAAATATTGAGGTAGTTTGGGATATCAACTGTAGATAAGTAGAAACAATTACAAAGTAGGAAGCTATGTGAAACAATTTTTAATAAAAATGTCAGGGTTAAGCTAAACAGTCTTAAGATGTGCAGGCTTAATTTTAAGATTATAATGCACAAGAATTCAAAGACAAATATGAGGAAAATGTTACCTGCTTGCAATGTATAGAACTTCTCTCTCTCCATATAATGTGTTGCTCCCGGATAAACATTAGGACCATTCATGACAGCTTGTCTTAACTTATTAACATTCCAGGGAGTCACTCTCTGCAAAATAACATATTTCAATGCAAACATAAAGGAATCAATGTCGTTATGTGCAAGAGCACAAAAATCACATTTTCGTTAGATGAAATGAGAAACTTGCCTCAGGATATGTTAACCTCAGGGCAAAATAAGGAGGAATTCCTATTTCATTGACTGCCAGGTAAGGATCTGGAGATATTACTGAGCGACATGCAAAGTTAACCCTTTTTCCCATCATTTTCTGGCGAAGTATGCCTTCTTTTTTATCCAACAACTGGCGTATGCCATTTAGGGCTACATCACTTTTACCTAACATGAAAACCATAAAAATCATAAGCAAAGGATTCTCCTTCTGTCAAAAGAAAGAAAACAATAAATAAGCTCTCGCTCAGAAAAAGGAAAGATATAATGATCAAGTAGCTTCCTGCAAATAAGAATTGATCAAATCTCCTAGCCAAGCTGATCAACATGATACAAAAGTTCACTAAAGGTACAAAGGCAAGAACAAAGGCAAAATAATATAAAACATGATAGAAACAAGAACGATAAAGTATGGATTGCAAAATTTAAAGAAAAACTATTAAAAACCAAGATAAAAATTAAAAATACATTTAGGGCTAAATCTTTTGATTCAATCTATTCAAGGATGTCTGAGAATTTCTACATATCAACTAAAATTTACATTTTACCATTTATCATTTAATATAATAGTCAACACAATCAAACGACTAATAAATATTTGAATTTTGAAGAAAATTCTAGATGATATATATATATATATATATATATATATATATTACATCTAAAATTTTCTTCAAATTTTAAATATTTGTGTTTGTATACCACAACAAAATACAATAGTATGCAACACGTACCAAATCCCTTTGAGTTATCAAACAACAAATTTACACTATTTTGGAGGGCCCGCCACTTTCGCAAGATATCTTGGTGACTACGTTTGGTATCGCTCAAGGAGATGTTCGCTTCCACAACTCTGCTCAATAAAACATTTTGAGGATGTTCCAATAACTATAGTAATAGAACATCAAAAAGCATCTATAAGTATTTTTACAGAAAATGTTAGCAATAAAATTTAATCAAAGATCCATTATATTACTTTAATCTCTCCAATTAAAAAATAAATTAACAACATAAAAGAACACAAAACATAAAGCTACAATCCCAACAACCATGAGAATACCTTATGTCCCACAAAGTACTCTACAGACCATTTCTCAATGTCTGTTTCATCTCATATTATTCTAATAAATAATATAAAGAGTTCACGACTTGGGAATAAAATTTAGTAAGCTCACCTCTTGCCCACTATGTGCAGAAGGACGGAACTTGTTTGGTGGAACAAGAAGAGCCTTCAAAAAAAACATTGCATAACCGTTCTCCCTCTCAAAATTTCTTAAACGTCTGCATTGAATGTCGCATATAAGCATGCATAACTTTGATTCCTTCCTCCATAAGTTTTTTAAAATAACTTCAGCCTATCCATATAAAAGCAAGTTCAAATTAAAAAATAATAAAAAGCAAACAAATACTAAATATACTAGTCCAAAAGCATCCAACATACTGGACCGCAACAATGTGGCAATCCCAAGCAAAAATGCGGTGAAGGGTAGAACTATAAACAAACCTTTGAAGGAGACAAATCAACCCTTCCAGATGATGCTATGCGCTTTAAAAATTCAGAAGGAAGCTCTCTGGATCGATTGGTTTCAGGATCCAATAGTTCTCCATCACCCCCTGAAGTAGTCCTTAAGCTAGAATCTTCAATAACATTGGCTCTAAGCTCAGAAGTCCTACAATACTGCAAGCATGTTATAATAGATGTCAACAACCATCTAAATTACTTGAATAATCATGCTAATCAAATGGAATCTTTAACTTCAATGTCTGGCCCAAAAATATTAAACCACCTCGTTTGTTCTAATAATTATAAGTCTGAGAGCATTGGAAAAATTAATTAAACATATGTAGAACGTGATAGAAGAATACAAGATTATCAATGTCCAGATCACGCATTTCGAACCCAAGAAAAATCGATAAAGAATGAGGAATACCATTTCCAGCCAACAGAATGTGCGACTCTCAAGCTTCGGATTAATTTTTTTACAATGGTTGCACTTCTTGGGCTTTTCTCGCATAATTTCCTGTAGAACAGAAGCGGCTTCCGCTTGTTGAATAGAGGTCCACCTTCCTTTCAAATGGTTTATATCTGGAGGGGAATAAGAGTGCTTCTTTGTATCTTCAGGCCCAAAAACTGCCTCATACCAAAAGTTAGTGGCCATCTTTTTGGCCATAGTAAGGTTGCCTTCAATGATAAGGCTCAGGATGGAAACATATTTGCGAACCTGAAAACTTATCATTTTAGCAACCAATAGACAAATCATAATAATCAAACTATTTCACTATTAATCATAATCTATTCAAGTGATCCTAATTTAAAACTAAGTAATAATAATTAGAATAGTAAATGTTGAAGTATTCATACTGAAATCAGATAGTAAATTTTGGGGTTTTAACTATATAGTAAACTATTTTCCAAATACTAATTAGCATAATGAGTTACTGTAATAGACAATTGAGAATAAATATTTAATTAATAACCAACTTAGAACATTATAATTATCCTAAGCATAGGACAATGACTATAAAACCATTTAGCTAAGATCACATTATATAAAACCAGAACATAAGCAGATAATAATAAGAATTAGTTTTCATTAAGTATCTTAAGTATGAGTAACTAGTGCTAACACAAAAAACTGAATATATTAGCATTTTTCATCATCGCTTGCAACAGAGATAACTAGTAATTTAATAAAATACCTTTGCCACTAATAATAATGAAAGTATAGTTGCAACAATGACGTTAAAAGTGACAAGGAAAGGTGAAAGAATGCAAAACAGAACAAAGATTCGCTGCAAGAAGTTACCTTCTCATGGCCCATCCTAAAGTTATGACAATAAAAACAAGCAATTTGAAGAAGATATTTAAGATTCCGGAATAGCAATGGATTGTAAATTGGTCTTGCAAGTTCAATATGACCATAGTGACCCGGGCAATGTAAAATTTGTTGGCCACAAGATTTACACCTGCAAATGGTGGTTAAAATGTTCCAATCAGTAAACTAATATAGAACAAAATGATACAACAAAGAAATTAAAATAACTACAAAAAAATTGCATCTAACCCTTGTACATAAAAATGACAATTCAAAGCTGATATAAGTAAAGCATAATTAGGTAGTTGCACTTTTAAAAAAATCTAACCTGGTCCCTATTGTTTTTTGTCATCGCATAATAATCTCAAAGAATTCATTCAACTTAACCACCCACATTCAAGTCTAAAAGAAACACTAAAACAGCGTCCAAAACCAAAAAGATACACGGGCATGTGAATAAAACTGCCACAAAAACATTGGCAGAGATTATCATGCCATTACACTTCTGCTTAAGGTTTTGATGGTTCCTTTGCATGGCTTAAAAAATAGATCACGGTTTAGCTCTACACAATCCAAATAGATAAAAAGCTAAACAAGAATGGATAAAAAGCTAAACAAGAGGTTAGAAAACTCTAATCCTACCATACCGTCATAAGAAGAATTTAGTGATGAATTCAATCTCCAGTAAGAAATGGCAAAGAAACCTTCTTCTCCAACAGAACTTGGGACAATTTAAATTTTAAATTTCAGAATATCCAAACCTGCTTAAAATTTGTTTAAATAAACTGATGAAATTATCACACAAATTAGGAAATCACCAAACTAATACTATAAGTATATACCACAGCCGTGAGAAGACAAATACATCATACATAAATACAAAAGTCTGTATGGCTTTCTATTGAGTATCCCTGGACTATAGCTAAGCCTGGAAAAATTTTTTAAAAGAAGGGCTAACAGTTGATTCATAATCAGCAATAACTACCACAGAAAAGCAGCCTTACTGCCTAACAGAGAAGTTTCACAAATTAAACTTTACGAAGTCGTATTAGAATAAGAAAGTTTCCAAGTTAATTATAGCTCAGTACTTAGTTTTTCATTCACCTAACCAATATCAGCTTAGGTCTCGTCCATCCTTCCAATTCTTTTGTACCCAAATATTTTATAAAAGTATAACAACCAAGTACAATAAATAAATTATACCCAAAATTTTAACTTTTACAATATATCATTAAAAATCATTATATTGCATTGCACGCTTCAGACGATCATTTTGATATATTAAAGAATATGTTGATAGTCAAAAATGAATGCTCTAGTTTTTTGTTGTTTAGGACAACTGGCTTTAATTTTATGTATTGTGAAGATTGTAATCTTTATTTTGATGCTCTTTTGAGGGTTGTGTCATCTTTTTTCTGCAAGTTGTATATTTGTAGCTTGCCAAGAAACATGTGATAAAATCTCATCGCCGCCCATACCTCATTATTTCCTTGTTCAGGCCGTTGTTTTTCAGTAGCATAATAGATAAAGAATTAAGGTAGAATGAAGAATTACAAACAAGGCCTTAGCATTTCAATAAAATTTTCATTTGATTAAAAAAACTCCTTATATCTCTTAATCATTCTCTTATTTATACATTGATTTTCTCTCAACCTGAAAACCATGCTATTACGAGTGTGAGTAAACTGACTCAAGAACCAGCTCGAGCTCGACTTGATGAGTGACTCGTGAACTACGCTCGATAAGCTAACAAATCAAGCTCAAGCCATCCTTGACTCGTTAGCTCGTGAGTAGGCTCGAAAAAAAATATAATTAGAATATAAAAAAAATTAAGAAGATTTCTTTAAATTATTAAAAATATTTAAAAATTGATAGTTTACATTTTATATCAAGTAATTTTTATTAAATCCTAAATGCTCAGTTTATTTGTCATTTCACTAAAACACTAGTTTAAATTAATAATTTTTTTTTCTCATATTAAACAATCCGGCTCGATTTCATAGAGTTATGCTAGCCCGAAATAGATTAACTAATAAAGCTCAAGCTCAAGCCGAGCGTGGCTCGAGCTCGACTCGATTCGACTCGTTTACACCCCTATTTGTTATATATATTCTAGCATGCACAAGAGGAGGGAGGAGAAGATTCAAAGCCTATACCCTACTGTCGGCGTTGTTTTGGGTGTGGAGTGCCCGTAGGAAGCTGTCGGTCGTCGTAATCGAAATCCCGTCACCCGCTTCGGAATGACGCTTTAATTTACATATATATATATATATTTTAGAAAATATGAAATCAAACTGACCCCATATTTTTTATAGTTTAAATGAAAGAAGATCGTACTCAAGGCACTTGTATATATCCGAAGGATAAACACGAAGACTGAGGTGAGACCGATCAAATAAACTAAGAAATATATGACGTCAGTTTAGCTGCTAAACCATTTTATTTGCTGACAATGATTCACCTATTTAATATGAAGAATTAAATAAGGATTAATTTAAATTTGAGTTCGGAAATATTTCCTATAAAGTAGCACACAAAAGTTAATTGCATCTTAAATGACCGAAATCGACTTAAGAAAACATCTGGATAAAAATCGGGAAATATTATCTTGAGGAGGTCGAAAGAATAGGACTTTTCAACGAAATCGGACGAAGAGGTGTGAAAGGAATTGGCTCAAATACGGAACATTTTATTGTAGAGTCGAAGGATGAAGAGCTAGGGGATGTCGGAGATCCGGAGGCGAACCTCGGTGACTTCCCAGTTATCATATGGTTTGAGACTTTGAATTTATGGGAGATATTATTTAAATGTTTCATCACGCCAATTTTATTTAATTAGGGCTTACATTTGTGTGAAACGATCACACGAATAGCCTAGAAGATGTGAGGGTTTAGGTCGTAACGAACGACAACCTCAGAATCCTAAAACGAGTTGAAGCTTATATTGTACAGCAGAGATATACAAAGGCGCAAAAGAGGTTGAGAATTTATGTCGCACTAGGTGAACAACCTCGAAATTCTATGGATTGCTGTTTAATTACTAAGGAATGGTTTAGCTGACGTTGACATGTTTCTTTGTTGAAGATGATCATGCTGTCCACAATCTTAGCTCAAGTCTCCTTGCAGTGATGAGGTTAAGTTTTCAAGGTGGCAAGTCATAATGTCAAATCAAATGTACTATGGTTGAGTTCTCCAAACATCCTATGCAAAGTATGTTTAAATGTTGTACGGATGTGTAGCGAGGTATATAGACACGGAAAACGATAAAGCGTACGGTAGAGTATGGTACAACGTGCTTAAAAAAACGATGACAGTACGGAAAGTAACACGTTGTAAATATAAACAAACTTGTATACCTGGGAGATTCGTTATTTTCTTAAATGCAGCAAGCTGGAATGCATCATGAAATGAAAGCCGTGCAGAAAAATCGTCCAAAAATCCCGAAAAAGGACGGCGAATGACTCACGGTAGAAAACCTCGGAGAAAGTAAACGAAAATCAAAATAAAATCATCAAAACCTCGGGAAAGTTCCGGAAAAAAGGACCACGAGTGCTTCATTAAAATCATACAAAAATCCGAAGAAAACCGCAAGCACTCGGGTCGGGGCTAGGCTCAGAAACTATGTAAGACAGCTCGAGGGTCGTCAAAGGCTACTCGGTCACCCGAGTGTATAGAGCCCGCTACTCAGCTAAAAGGGTGTCCTACTAAACCTAACTCAGGAGGGTGTTTCTTAACCCAAAACTGATAACCAACAAGCGAATAACCAAATTTTATAATATGGTTTTAAAATTTATATTTTTAGCATGCACGTGGATTTCAGGCATACAAAAGAGAGTTTGTATCAATATTTTGATTGTAGTAAAAATATGTTTTTGTTGTAGTATCCGTTCTTATCAGATTTTTGCAAATTAGGGTTGTCCACGAGTTGATCACTTCGTCGGGTGTAGGATCACTAGCAATCCTAAGAAGGTACGGGTGCCCCGCTTGCCTTATAGCGGTGAATGATACCGTCATCCTACGGTTCACTGGGGTCCTGGAGCGAGTCCTGATGTCGTAGGATGGGATATCATTCCACTCTACCACCGGTATGTCTTTATCATTAACACTGTCACTGCCCCAAAACAAAAACAAAACCAACTCCGAGTGAAGCGAGGAAAACATGTCAACCAACGGGAAGGGGAAGGAAATGAGACTAACCCACGTCCAAATCCGAGAAGGGTCAAAGCGGAAGGAGGGTTAGTCTAAAACACCCCTGAAATAGGTAAGAGTAGAACACTGAAAACAAAGCCCAAGATCCTTGAATCAATCCCGAGGATATCGTTTTCTCACTTTTGCATAACTGGATCGACCCAAAGAGAGTGTCATTTCCATTCAGACCAAAAAGAATGACATCTGAAAATCTTTTAAAACCTCGTAAATTAAACGGGAAAAAAATGACTCGGGGAAACCCACTACTAAAATCTCCAAACCCGTGCTAAAATCCAGATTTTCCAAATCTCAAATTAATTAATAGCTTTTAAAGCATTCAATCTCCCAACAGGACCACACAAAGGCTCATGGCCAAGGCAGCAGTAATAGGAAGGTCATCCCGACACCAGGCTTTCAATACATAAGAAAGTGAATGGACAAGCTTCTCTAAAAATTCAGTTCAACTCCAATTTCATCAAATGGAACATAGAAGGGATGTCTCAAGTGTAGTATTAAATTTCTTCCCACAAGCAAACCAAAGGGGGGTTCCATACCATCACAATCAACCTCATAGGCAAGGGTAGCAGGAAGTAAGGCCACCATGATTTAAATCATCACACTAAGGCTTACGGGCAAGGCACAAACAGGAGGGGACAGCTCACGGCCAGGGCTGCAACAGGGGTAAAGGTTTGCGGCCAAAGCATAACAAAGGTCCACAGTAACACTTCCAAATCAAGCCAACATTAAGATTTCCAAACTCCCAATTTGATTCATAACTTAGCATGTCACAAGAGTATAAAATCCTCCAACAAATCCAAACAGAGGCTCTCGGCTAAGGTGGAAAAGGGGAAACAATCCCAGCATAAGATTTATAAAAGGATCGTCACAAAGCCGTAAATACAGCTCAACACAAAGCCACAACAGAAAACCACTATAGGAGTGAAACCAAGCCAACACAGGGTTCAGACCCGAGCCAAGTATAAAGTCAAAACAAACCCAGCACAAAGCTTAAGCAGGAAATCACAACAGGAGTGAAACCGAGCCAACACAGGGCTCAAACCCGAGCCAACATAAGACCCAAAATCATGCCATGACAAAGCTGAAATCAACTCCGGCACAAATCCAAAATTTAGACAATAGCAAGACTAAAGCCAAGCCAACATTAGACCCAAAATCAAGCCATGAATATGTCTTTTAAAACATTAAAATGAGAACAAGTATAACCTATCAAAGCAAGCTAGGCTCTCGGATAGAGGCTGAAGCAGCTAACCAAGCCTCAAGTGAGGTTAAAATGAGCCACGATAAGATTGAAACCAAACTAAGCATGAGGCTAAAATAAACATCTCAACATGTTTAATATATCAAAATATAGAGCCAACATATGTTTCAAGCAGGAACAAGCGTAGAACTTTCCCAACATCAAAGTAAACTTCTCCCTAACATGCCTTTTGGTAAGGAAAAGCTAGAAGGAGCAAGAAATGAGCCCCACATACATGTTAAAAAGCTAAGTAAATCTTTCCATAACTCATGCCAAACCAAAGTAGGCAAGGAACCTCATAATACACATCTCAACATGCTTGCAAGAGGAGCCTAACTTTGCCTCAAGATCATGCTTTCAATATATCAAAATAAGAGACTAATGCATCCATGTATTTCTCACTCCTAACATGTATATTTTTTTGAAACAAATAAAATTTAAAGCATTGAAACCAAACTCTCCATATGCTTGCAAGAGCCAAATGAGCCTTCCAATATCTCATATTAGATAAGAATAAATGTAAAACCATGTGATACATATCCCAACATGCTTATAAAGAGGAACTAGCATGAACTTAAAGCCATATTTCCAACATTTTTTTGCATTTGCTTTGAACATAAAGAAAAGAAGAGGGTAATAGCATGCCACTCCTACACCATCTCAAGCAAGTAAACAAAGTCTAAATTCTAGAACATGCTCATGCTTTCATTTTACATATGCTTCAAGTAATAAAAATGCCCTCAAATCTTTGTATAAGAACATACTAGCATGCTACTAGAGAAAGAGAGCAAGAAACTATCATTTGTGCAACCAAATAAACCATTCCATAGCATGTAAACACCCAGCCGAAACAGTAAACAGGAAGGGCCAAACGAACCGCAAGATTACGGGCTCCCTGGGCCAAACCGAGAAGAAGAGAGGGGGTAGAGGAAGGTTACCAGCTAGTGTAGAGTACACAAGAGAAGCAAAAAATTTCAGGCTCCAATCCAACAGCACTTCCCCTTCTCCAAGAAGAAATTCGGCCAGCCATTAACTCATCTTAAAATATGACATTTATAGGCAGAGGGGCGAAGAGGAGAGCTGCTCCTTACCTATAAAGTCGAGTAGGATCGGGGAAGGTACGGGAGGATGGAGAAAAATGCCGCAAGGAGGTGCAGCAGAGGTTCGGGCAACTTGCTCGCGCAGAGGACGCCGCAGAGATAACGCTCGCGGCAGAGATAAAGTTCGAACAGGAGTTGGGAGCGACTTCGTGCGGGTCGAGGAGGAAACGGCCGCAAAGGTGACCTGTTCTCGAACGAAACTTCCATCTTGCGAGTGAGAAAGGGCGAATGTCGATCCAACGGGAGAAAGGAAACTAGGGCAGAGGCTTTTAATTTATAAATATATAAATATTATTATTATTATTATTATATTTTAAGCCCTAATTCACAACTACGCCGTGCGATCCATCGTCGCAAAATGAATGTCAATTTTAGGTAAAATCGACGTTCGGACGCATCGACGCGGTCGATCTCGTCATCCGAGGGTCGTTCGGACAACCGCCATCAACGGTCGCGTCGAAAGTGCGTCGAAATCGCGCCTTTCTCGAAATTTCGACTTTTGATGTCGATCGTCCGGCGTTCTGACTCCAGCTCCAGTCCACTGTGAAGGAATTGAAGGCGTCGAGGTCACGAACTGAGAATTTGTGCGTCCAGGTGTGTAAGACGTGCACGAGGCTGTCCTAATGTCCAGGGGTCCTATAGGGACTCAATTTGAACTCCTGATATCAATTTCGACCGGCTAGAGACTAGCGGTACGGAATCTCGTGCAGGATTTCAAAGAGTAACGAAGTAATTCCAGACTCTCTAAAACGAGGTGGGTCCCATCGCTAAGAATCTAGGATCGTCGAAGAAGCTCCTGAGGATAGAATCCTAAAGCTAGGAGAAAAACTAAACCTCGACCAAAAAACGAGGTCAACAAATGGACCCCCAATAGGTGTGGTGTGCTGGGCAGGCACACCACGCGTATTGGCGTTGACCGACGAGATTAACGAAGCCAATACAGACTCCTAGGTCGACAGACCTAGAAAGAAGTGTAGAGTGAAGTGCTAGCTGTTTCCACTGGGGAATGTCAAGTAAATCTCCAAAACTGAAGATTCCAGAACTCTCACTGGGGAATTAGCAAGTGAATGCTCGATCTAAATCGAGGAGTAGAAACTCTCGCTGAGGATCGGAGAGTGGATTCGGAGTTATCAAATTTCATGTGTATCGAGAATGGGAAATAATATCAAGTATTGATCCCGAGGTGTGGATCGAAGTATAGGTAATTTTTGTGGTGGAAGGAAGAGAAATGATGTCATACTCCATTTAAGCGGGTCTTACACCAATCTCAAAAGATTGAGGATAGGATGCCTCGAATTAATTGAAGGGCTTATTCCCTCAGCCTCAGGAATATCGTAGAATATGGTGTGCACCATTGCTAAGCAATGCGGATCGGATATGGAATCCTCATCCTCTAAAATATAGTGTGAACCATTGCTAAGCAATGCGGTATCGGATGCTGGGATCCTCCACCTCTAAAATATAGTGTGAACCATTGCAAAGCAATGCGGTATCGGATGTTGGGATCCTCCACCTCTAAAATATATCAGGAGATCATTGCAAAGCGATGCGGTATCGGATACTAGGATCCTCTACCTCTAAAATATAACAGGAGATCATTGCAAAGCAATGCAGCATCGGATGTTAAGATCCTCTACCTCTAAAATATCGTGTGAACCATCGCTAGGCAATGCGGTATCGGATGCTGGGATCCTCTACCTCTAAAGTATAATATGAACTATTGCAAAGCAATGCGGTATTGGATGCTGAGATCTTCTACCTCTAAAACATAATGTGAAGCATTGCAAAGCAATGCGGTATCGGATGTTGGAATCCTCTACCTCTAAAGTATATCAGGAGATCATTGCAGAGCAATGCAGTATCGGATGCTGGGATCCTCTACCTCTAAAATATAGCAGGAGTCATTGCAAAGCAATGTGGCATCGGATGCTGGGATCCTCCACCTCTAAAATATGGAAGGAGATCATTGAAAAGCAATGCGGTATCGGATGCTGAGATCCTCTACCTCTAAAATATATAAGGAGATAATTGCAGAGCAATGCGATATCGAACGCTGAGATCCTTTTACTTCTAAAATATATAAGGAGATCATTGCAGAGCAATTCGATATCGGATATTGGGATCCTCTACCTCTAAAATATATAAGGAGATCATTGCAGAGCAATGCGGTATCGGATGCTGAGATCCTTTACCTCTAAAATATATAACGAGATCGTTCAGAAAGCAATGCGGTATCAGATGTTGGGATCCTCTACCTCTAAAATGTGATAGGAGATCATTGCAGAGCAATGCGGTGTCGGATGTTGGGATCCTCGACCTCTAAAATATATAAGGAAATCATTGCAGAGTAATGCGGTATCGGATGCTGAGATCCTTTACCTCTAAAATATATAAGGAGATCATTGCAAATCAATGCGGTATCGGATGCTGGAATCCTTTACCTCTAAAAAACAGATTAAGATGGAATATGAGGGTGTTTCATATCCCACTCGAAGAGTTGATCGAAAAGGATCTTGTTTGGGAAAGGATGTGATTCCACGCCAACAGAACCAATCGAAACTCGCGGCTTCGTGTCAATAGAATCAGCTGATCCTTTCTCAAACGACAGAGAATTGAAGGGATATCAATCACAGTCTCAGACTGGAGAATTCAGATTTGGAATTTGATATTTAAATTTGGGAGAAATTCGTGCAACTTGTGCAGTGCAGAAATTTGCTGAAAAGCCTGTGAAGAGATTTTTGAAAAAGAATTTTTTCAAGCAGAATTTTTTGAATGTTGACTTTTATTTTGTTGCATTTGTTTTAGGATTTGAACCCAGTTTTAGACAGGCACGACATCTGAGCTCTAAGAACGAGTCTTTGAAACACAAGGCACAGTGCTTCCTGAAGTATCTTCCACTGACTAAGGACTAGTGCTAGAAAAATAACTCACTCTTTAAGGTGCTATCGGAATTATATTCTTTCAAGTACCTATAAAGGTGTGTTATCTCTAAGGACGCCACAGCTGAAGTAGCCGCAACTTTACAGCTTTGTTTGTAGTAGTCATCATTTGATTTGTTGCAGATTTTGTACAGGTTGTTGAAGTTGTCTTCGAGAAATCTTTCTAACGTTCTTCGAGTTGAAGTTGTCTTTGAGAAATCTTTTGGACACTGAAAGGTACGATTTCAGGGTCGAATTTCCATTAATTGCTAATATCATCATCATTCCTTTAATTCTTTCTTTCTGGGCCTAAGCAGATTTCAGAATTTCCGGTCATGCGATCAAAATATTTTCCGAAGACATTTCTGAGCCAATTAATGATCAACCAAAATGCATAGAATCACATGATTTCTCTCACGACGATAATATCGATGTGAATCTTGAGGTTGTCTTCCAAGTTTCATTAATCGGAGGAGTATTAAGACACTAATTTTTTATTATATGCTTGTCTCAAGCTTCTTGGAGCATTCTTGTTTTCTCTTTCTCTTTTTATTTCTTTTTTTTTATTTGAGCTTTTCGCTCTTTTTTTATTGAGAATTACTGTATCTGGTGGAGCACATATTAAACATTTTGAATGTATGGATTGGGACACCAATTTTTGATTTTGTACTCACCTCAAGCTTCTCCTCAGGAACACTTCTTTTTTTTTTTTTTAATGCTCCTTTTGTTTTCTGAGAATTGCTGTATCTGGTAAGGCATATTTCTGTTAAAGATTTTAAATGTCAAAACTCCCCAATTAATAATTCTGAAATGTCCCTTAATATAAATCCTGAGATATTATAATTTTTCGAAAGTCTGGACCCAGCCACATGCAGAAAATTAAAAGACTCTTGATATCCCGAGTCAATTACTTGTATTTCAAACACACTACTTCATTTTAAGATCCACTTAGGACCCAGTCTGAATTCCTTAAAAAAAACAACTCAGTTATTAGGGCATTAATTTCATTCTTTCTGAAGTCGTAGTCTTAGGAGAATATACAAATTTGAGCTTTCTAAATATTGAGCAATTCTGGACAAAAACAAACTCCTTTTCTTTCATCTGCATCATTAATGATTTCTGGTTGGTTCGTTTCTGGAGGTGTCGTCTGCGGTGATTGTAATTGTATTTGCATCGCAATCATGGCGGCTGTCAATTCTTCAATTTTCGACAACTGATTTGTTCGCCCCTTTGCTGGATGACCCTCTGCCACTCATCTGCGGCGTTCTCCTCACGAAAAGGAGTGTCGCTCGCAGCTAACATGGATCGGGTCTCGACGACATTGATTTCTGCGAATTCACCTTCCATGTAATCTGCTAGGTCGCAATCTTCATCTTCGATACCTCCTTTCTGATCTTTAGACAGTTGTGCAATGTAAGCTCGAAGCTTTTCCAGGGCAGCCTCAATCAAATTTCCTTTAAGAATTTTAAGGTCAACTGAAACTTTTTGAGAAACATCACTTATTTTCCCAAGCACCGGCGTCGTGTAGGAGTCGATTGAATCCTCCGAAACCATATTTACAGAATCTTCTTCAGGTTCTTTTAAATATTCTTTCGGGATTATCACATTCCCACTTCTGAAATTCTCTTCAAACCAATCCTTGAAAACAAAGCAATTTTCTATCGTGTGGCCGAGCAACTGGTGGTATAGGCGATATTGAGGATGATCTTTCATGCTTAGCTTCCTCCGGCTTTTCGGCCGAAGTCAGATCCTGGTCTCATTAAGCAAGTCGTGGAACATCTTCGACACGCGTTCCTCCTCGAAGAAATACGCCACTTTCTGTCGTTCTGCAATGGACATCTGCTTATTCCTTGTTTGGTGTGATTACGCTGATGTAGTTGTTGGCTAGATTGGTCATATCGTTGTGTCTGTTGTTGGCTGAATTGTCGAGGTTGTTTGGTTTTCAAAATTTCCTGGCTGCGCCTCCTTTCCTATGCCTTCATCAATTGCACGGTCTTTGAATTGGACCCAATTTCGACTCCAGAAAATGGTGGGGTATAAGCGTCTACTGACTTTTCCTCATATAGAATCTCTTTCCCTTACTCAGCAAAACAGTAGCGCGGTGACGTTGAATCCGGTAGTAGGGGCAAAAACGATTCTCGGAGAAATCCTAACGACGGTATTTTCGGCACTAGTAGAGCTCTTTCAACCAACACCTTTGAAGGGGAGAACTCTTCGCGCGATTCCAAGTCAAACTCTACGATGAAGTCGCACGGACTTATTTGTTTCGAACTTCATTACCGTGACTGGAAACCTTCCGAACTTAACTCCGATATCATCGAACCGCTGTCTAAACTTAATAATTGCCAGGTCAGGCAGTTCATCCCGTTGACAGCGAACTCCATTCCAGAGGCAAAAGAAAAGATCAACCTTGGCGAAGACATCGTCCCTGTCATTTGAAGAATTTTCGAAAGTCAGCGATGTCTCATGCCTTGCAGTTTCGACAGAAGTATTAAAGTTGATGCACTTGTCTTATGAACTGGGCATTCCCTATTATTTTAATTTTCAAATTTGTTATTTAATTGTGATTAGCAAATTAACAAGCGTGAAGAGACGCAACTTGGCTTGATTTGCAGAAAAAACAAACCAAACCCAAAGGAGACGAAGAAAATGCAAAGTTTAGGACCCAATGCGGGACCTACTTCACAACGCACAATGCCCAGGTGGAACTAGTCCACCAACACACCTATTGGGGGTCCGACCCCACACAAAGATAAAAAAAAGGTCCTTAATGGCCTCCTGAACCTCCCCGTTCAAAAGTGATTGAACAAACGATCATGAAGTCCAAAAGAGTTGACCGTGCTCACCCAAGAAAGAAATGAGTGAAGCATGTCAACGAAAGAAGGAAAATCTGGTCCATAAGGGACATTGATACATTATCGATGTATGAAGATAAGATTTCCTGATTTAAATGGAGAGAGAAGCAAATCCTCAGCGGAGTCACCAGAAGCTGTCGACGTTGTTTTGGGTGTGGAGTGCCCGTGTGAAGCTGTCGGTCGCCGGAATCGAAATCCTGTCGCCCGCTTCGGAATGAAGCTTTAATTTACATATATATAAAACTTTTAGAAAATATGAAATCAAACTGACCCTATATTTTTCATAGTTTAAATGAAATAATGATCGTATCTTGAGACTCGTATATATCCAGAAGGATAAACACGAAGACTTGAGGGTGAGGCTCGATCAAATAAACTAAGAAATATATGACGTCCGTTCGCATGCTAAACCATTTTATTCGTCGACAAGTTTCACTATTTAATATGAAGAATTAAATATGGTTTATTTTAAGCTGAGTTCGGAAATGTTTCCTATAAGGCAATGACACTATAGTTAATTACATCTTAAATGACCGAAATCTAGCAAAACTCTCGATAAAAATCGGGAAATATTATCTTGAGGTTCAACGAAATCGGACGAAGAGGTGTGAAAGGGGATTGGCTCGAATCCGGAACATTTTATTGTAGAAGCAGAAGGAAGAAGAAGCCAGGGGATGTCGGAGATCTGGAGGCGAACCTCGGTGACTTCCCAAGCTATCCTATGGTTTGGCTTTGAATTTATGAGAGATATTATTTAAATGTTTCATCCTGCCAATTTTATTTTATTAGGGCTTATATTTGTGTGAAACGATCACACGAATAGCCTAGAAGATGTGAGGGTTTAGGTCGTAATGAAAGACAACCTCAGAATCCTAAAATGAGTTGGGACTTATATTGTACAACAGAGCTATACAAAGGCCCAAAAGAGGTTAAGGATTTATGTCGCAGTAGGCGAACAACATCGAAATCACTGCGATTGTTGTTTAATTGTCGAGGAATGGTTTAGGTGACGTTGACATGTTTCTTTATTGAAGATGGTCGTGTTGCCCTATAATGCTGAGCTCCAAGCTACTGCCGTGACGAGGTTAAGTTTTCTAGGTGGCAAGTCGTAATGTCGAATCGAGTGGCACATGGTTGAGTTCTCCTAAATATCCATGCGAGTATGTTTAAATGTTGTACGATGTAGTAGGCAGGAGTATATAGCACGGGAAAACGATAAAGCGTGCGGTAGAGTATGGTACAACGTGCTTAAAAGGAACGATGTAGTCTGAAACTAACACGCTGTAAATATAAACAAAAACCTGTATACCTGAGAGATTCGTTATTTTCTTAAATGCAGCAAGCTGGAATGCATCATGAAATGAAAGCCGGGCAGAAACATCGTCCAGAAATCCCGAAAAAGGACGGCGAATGACTCACGGTAGAAAACCTCGGAGAAAGTAAACGAAATCAAAATAAAATCATCAAAACCTCGGGAAAGTCCCGAAAAAAAAGACCACGAGTGCTTCATCCAAAACATACGAAAATCCGAAAAAACCGCAATGCACTTCGGGTCGGAGCTGAAGCTCGAAACTGTGTAAGATCTTGCTCGAGGGTCGTCGAAGGCTACTCGGTCACCAGTGTACTGAGCTCGCTACTCGGCTAGCAGGGTGTCGTGCTTAAGCCTAACTCGGGAGGGTGTTCGCTTAACCCTAGGCCGATAATCGACAAGTGTGACAACCAGAATTTTATAATATGGTTTTAAAATTTATATTTTTAGCATGCACGTGGATTTCGGGGTATACGAAAGAGTTTGTATCAATATTTTGATTGTAGTAAAAATATGATTTTGTTGTAGTATCCGTTCTTATCAGATTTTTGCAAATTAGGGTTGTCCACGAGTTGATCACTTCGTCGGGTGTAGGATCGCCGACAATCACAGAAAGGTACGGGTGCCTTGCATTGCCTTATAGCGGTGAATGATACGCGTCGTCCTACGGTTCACGGGGCCACCAGAGCGAGTCACGGTGTCGTAGGATGGGATATCATTCCACTCTTACCACCGGTGTGCCTTTATCATCAACACGTCATCGTCTCAAAACAAAAACAAAACCAACTCCGAGTGAAGCGGGGAAAACATGTCAATCAACGGGAATGGGAAGGAACGGAGACTAACCCACCTCCAAATCAGAGAAGGGTCAAAGCGGAAGGAGGGTTAGTCTAAAACACCCCTAGAAATAGATAAGGGAATAACACTGAAAACAAAGTCCAAGATCCTTGAATCAATCCCGAGGATATCGTTTTCTCACTTTTGCATAACTGGATCGACCCAAAGAGGGTGTCCTTTCCATTCAGACCAAAAAGAATGAAATCTGAAAATCTTTTAAAACCTCGTAAATTAAACGGGAAAGAAATGACTCGGGGAAACCCACTAATAAAATCTCCAAACCCATGCTAAAATCCAGATTTTCCAAATCTCAAATTAATTATTAGCTTTTAAAGATTCAATCTCCCAACAGGACCACACAAAGGCTCATGGCCAGGGCAGCAGTAATAGGAAGGTCATCCCGACACTAGGCTTTCAATACATAAGAAAGTGAATGGACAAGCTTCTCTAAAAATCTAGTTCAACTCCAATCTCATCAAATGGAACATAGAAGGGATGTCTCAAGTGTAGTATTAAATTTCTTCCCACAAGCAAACCAAAGGGGGGTTCCATACCATCACAATCAACCTCATAGGCAAGGGTAGCAGGAAGTAAGGCCACCATGATTTAAATCATCACACTAAGGCTTACGGGCAAGGCACAAACAGGAGGGGACAGCTCACGGCCAGGGCTGCAACAGGGGTAAAGGTTTGTGGCCAAAGCATAACAAAGGCCCACATTAACACTTCCAAATCAAGCCAACATTAAGATTTCCAAACTCCCAATTTGATTCATAACTTAGCATGTCACAAGAGTATAAAATCCTCCAACAAATCCAAACAGAGGCTCTCGGCTAAGGTGGAAAAGGGGAAACAATCCGGAGATAAGATTTATAAAAGGATCGTCACAAAGCTGTAACTACAGCACAACACAAAGCCACGACAGAAAACCACTATAGGAGTGAAACCAAGCCAACACAAGGTTCAGACCCGAGCAAAGTATAAAGCAAAAACAAATCCAGCACAAAGCTTAAGCAGGAAATCACAACAGGAGTGAAACCGAGCCAACACAGGGCTCAAACCCGAGCCAACATAAGACCCAAAATCATGCCTACGACAAAGTCGAAATCAACTCAAGCACAAATCCAAAATTTAGACAATAGCAAGGCTAAAGCCAAGCCAACATTAGACCCAAAATCAAGCCATGAATATGTCTTTTAAAACATTAAAATGAGAACAAGTATAACCTATCAAAGCAAAGCGAGCTCTCGGATAGGGGCTAGAGCAAGCTAACCAAGCCTCCAAGTGAGGTTAAAATGAGCCACGATAAGATTGAAACCAAACCAAGCATGAGGCTAAAATAAACATCTCAACATGTTTAATATATCAAAATATAGAGCCAACATATGTTTCAAGCAGGAACAAGCGTAGAACTTTCCCAACATCAAAGTAAACTTCTCCCTAACATGCCTTTTGTAAGGAAAAGCTAGAAGGAGCAAGAAATGAGCCCCACATACATGTTAAAAAGCTAAGTAAATCTTTCCATAACTCATGCCAAACCAAAGTAGGCAAGGAACCTCATAATACACATCTCAACATGCTTGCAAGAGCAGCCAACTTTTGCCTCAAGATCATGCTTTCAATATATCAAAATAAGAGACTAATGCATCCATGTATTTCTCACTCCTAACATGTATATTTTTTTGAAACAAATAAAATTTAAAGCATTGAAACCAAACTCTCCATATGCTCGCAAGAGCCAAATGAGCCTTCCAATATCTCATATTAGATAAGAATAAATGTAAAACCATGTGATACATATCCCAACATGCTTATAAAGAGGAACTAGCATGAACTTAAAGCCATATTTCCAACATTTTTTTGCATTTGCTTTGAACATAAAGAAAAGAGGAGGGTAATAGCATGCCACTCCTACACCATCTCAAGCAAGTAAACAAAGTCTAAATTCTAGAACATGCTCATGCTTTCATTTTACATATGCTTCAAGTAATAAAAATGCACTCAAATCTTTGTATAAGAACATACTAGCATGCCACTAGAGAAAGAGAGCAAGAAACTATCATTTGTGCAACCAAATAAACCATTCCATAGCATGTAAACACCTAGCCGAAACAGTAAACAGGAAGGACCGAACCAACCGCAAGATTACGGGCTCCCTGGGCCAAACCGAGAAGAAGAGAGGGGGTAGAGGAAGTTTACTAGCTAGTGTAGAGTACACAAGAGAAGCAGAAAATTTCAGGCTCCAATCCAACAGCACTTCCCCTTCTCCATGAAGAAATTCGGCCAGCCCTCAACTCATCTTAAAATGGGGCATTTATAGGCAGAGGAGGGAAGAGGAGAGCCGCTCCTTACCTGTAGAGTCGAGTAGGATCGGGGAAGGTACGGGAGGATGGAGAAAAGTGCCGCAAGGAGGTGCAGTAGAGGTTCGAGCAACTTGCTCGCGCAGAGGACGCCGCAGGGATAACGCTCGCGGCAGAGATAAAGTTCGAACAGGAGATGGGAGCTACTTCGTGCGAGTCGAGGAGGAAACGGCCGCAAAGGTGACCTGTTCGAGCGCGGGAGAAGCTCGAATGAAACTTCCATCGTGTGAGTGGGAAAGGGCGAATGTCGATCCAACGGGAGAAAGGAAACTAGGGCAGAGGCTTTTAATTTATAAATATATAAATATTATTATTATTATTATTATATTTTAAGCCCTAATTCACAACTTCTGCCCCCGGCAAGCCATCGTCGCAAAGTGAATGTCAATTTTAGGTAAAATCGACGTTCCGGACGCATCGACGCAGTCAATCTCGTCATCCGAGGTCGTTCGGACAACCTCGTCGACGGTCGCATCGAAAGTGCGTCAAATCCGGCCTTTTCTGAAATTTTGACTTTTGATGTCAATCGTCCCTACGTTATGACTCCAGCTCCAGTCCACTGTGAAGGACTTGAAGGCGTCGAGATCGCGAAATGAGAATTTGTGCGTCCAGGTATGTAAGACGTGCACGAGGCTGTCCTAATGTCCAGGGGTCCTATAGGGACTCAATTTGAACTCCTGACATCAATTTCGACCGGCTAGAGCCTAGCGTTACGGAATCTCGTGCAGGATTTCAAAGAGTAACGAAGAATGTTCCAGACTCTCTAAAGCGAGGTAGGTCCCATCGCTAAGAATCTAGGATCGTCGAGGAAGCTCCTGAGGCTAGAATCCTAAAGCTAGGAGAAAAACTAAACCTTGACCAAAAACGAGGTCAACACCTACCAAAGAGGCTAGGTAAGGTAAAATTGAAAATAGAGATACATGGAGAAGAAGAGTTGTGATGGCAGTTATAATGGTGTAAACAAGCACCAAAGTGCTCAGGAACTCACAGATAAAAGAAATAATTGGTGATAGGAGAATGAAAGGCAAAGACTCGATTATATTTCATTGATTTCTATAGAAGGTTCATAGATATTTAGTTTCATAGGGCCTAAACTAATAACAATAATCAAACACCAAATATATATAATATATCATAAACTAAGCCGGGATTAGATATTATTTCCACAATTCGGCTTGACTCTATCAAAATACATACACAATAGATTTGGCTTGAATAGTACTTAAAAACTGAACACAAACAAGATGCCAACAATCACATGCACAGGTAAACAATCATGCACTCATGAACACATAAATTTGTGTGCACACAATGCTTGTGCATGCACATTTCACACAGAAATGTACATTTTACAACAACTTATGTTTGGAACATTGAAATGAATTAATTAAAAATGAAAAAAACTAGTATTGCTAAAAAATGTCAAGAAGAGATGAGCCCCGTACAAGATTAATTGTCAAAATCCAAACAACTTATCTATTGCAGTTAACAGTTATCCTATCACACTACCCACTTGGCATTGAATCTGTCTTAGTTAAGCAAAATAATAAGTACAACATAATACTATATATTTTTGGACTTTTTGGTATTCAAGTCACACATTTTGGTCAGTTAGCCATTTAACTATTGGAATCACTATACAAGTTAATTAAAAAATTATGGCCTGAAGATGTGTAACAAGAGCCCTAAGAAGGACCAGTCAACCCTTCTTTTATAAATTGTAAGTTTCTTGATCATGAGTCATAAGAATTCAACTTTTTGAATTTGTTTTAGGATAAAAAAACTTGAATACCATGATAACCCAGCTAAGTAATGCTAGGTTATTAGCCATTCATCCCAATGCAATATGACATTACCATTGAGCCTAATATTTAATATTTTCTTCTCCAAAAATAGGCCTTTTCACACTTCTCCCATTTGATAACAAAGTCCATCATGACATTTTACCCTCATTCATCACTAAAAGGCTGACAAATAAACACAAATAGCACAAAAAAGTGAAAGTAATAATAGATCGAATAAATTATATAGATTAATTGATCATTTAAAACTCTTTCACATGTATACATAATCATTAA
Source organism: Papilionanthe hookeriana x Papilionanthe teres (assembly GCA_022702705.1). NCBI lineage: Eukaryota > Viridiplantae > Streptophyta > Magnoliopsida > Asparagales > Orchidaceae > Papilionanthe > Papilionanthe hookeriana x Papilionanthe teres. The sequence goes on along the minus strand of CM040437.1, from coordinate 14,559,264 downwards.
TAATAAATGTGCATTAAACAATAAAAGCCTAAAATATAAACCTCATCAACTATAATCTAGCAAGCAATCTATAAATCTTCAAGAAATGAATAAAAAACCAAAGTAGGCCATAAAATCATTGAGAGGTACTCCTCACCCAGGCCGTGATGATAAAAAGATGGAATTACATGAAACAAATAAAATACCACAGCAAAATTCCTAACCTTGCACTCTCCAGTAATTTCAAGAAAAGAAAGATGGGTTACACAACTTTTAGTAAATTCGGTTAGTTCCTAATGCAAAAAAGCTTTAATGGGGAAAAAAGAAAAACATGAATCGAAATAATGTATCATGAATGTAAAACTAGGTAAAATGTGAGGGTTTTCTTCAAAGAAAATTACTTCTTCCATACAATTTTACAAGTATAGCAAAAGAATTGAAAACAACTACTAGCATTAGATAAATACATAGTTTAAATTAATCAAAATTTAACAAATCCAAATCAATGCATCTTAATTTTGACACAAAAAGTTAGAGATGCATGTCGCATTAGTATATTAGTTAGGAGCTTAGGATTTCAACTATTAGGTATTGAGTTCAAAGATTTTGTATAAGTGGTGTGTGTGTGAGTGTTTGTAATTGAATTGCATAAATATCAAAGGAAAAACATTGGATATGGTTAGAGAACAACGTGAATTAATTCCCAATAAAATTTGAAAACTCAAAAGAACTAGAAATAATGAAAGCACGATTTGGTTAGAGAACAATGTAAATTTATTCCCAATAAAATTTGAAAATTCAAAAGAACTAGAAAGAATGAAAGCACATGATGCATATGGAGGTGCTAGTTTTAGGAAGAACTAACGTATCGAGCTCCTTGATCGGACCCAATGCCGGGTCATACAAGCCATCCGGAACAGGTGATTCCTTGGTATCAAGAAGTTCTGACTTGGTAATTGCCTTGAAGCTAATCCTCCTAACCTCTTCTGCAGAGTAAAAGCCGAAACTGATCCACTCCACAGTTTCAGATGCCGCCTGCACAAAATTTTTTGATGTTAAGATTTTATAGAGAATTCACTAACAATACAAGTAATATAGAAGAAAACAAGCTTGGAAAAAATATCGGGAAAAATTTTTTCAATGAGGAAAATCCCTGAGACTGCAATTGGAATATTAGGCATTTAAGTAGATTGTGAAACACAGCTATCAATAGAACTTCAACGATCATCAGTGCAGTAGAGTTAAAACAAGCAACAATCAGGATCGACTAATTAATGAAAAGAGAACCTCATCAGGTCGCAACCGAGCGTCAGACATTTTTCAAGCGGTGATTTCAGCAGCTCTGAGTCAGCTACTAGCAGTCAATCAACGCCAAAAAATTCAAGAGAATAATACGGTGAGAGCTTAATGTTCGTTTCTCCCTCCTTTTAACTTGAATATAATTGCGTCCCTGGTCCCGTTGACGACTTTTTCAGCGAACTCCCGTCACGAATCCGGTTTTAAGCAGGATTTATGCAAGATTTAAGCTAAATCTTGCCAAACAGCAAGGCCCCGTAAATCCCAAAATAACGCCTATTCGCGAGAAATCCGGGGTTTACCAAATACTGTGAATCGGCGGATTTAGTAAATCTGGTACGAGCCAAGAGGAAGAATGGCGCGAACAGATGGGAGTTTCGTTGTTCTCTGTTAAGCCGAGGCGATGGGTTTTGGGCGAAACCGGGAGAGGCGAAACCGGGTTTAGTGGGATTAGGGTTTAGTTTTTAGGGTTTACGATTGATCATGCACTGATATATCAAATAAATTTAAGTTAATGTTTAGCTTTCACCGTTTTTTTATCTCTAAGTTAATTTTAGCAATTTAAGTTAATGTTTAGCTTTCACCGTTTTTTTATCTCTAAGTTAATTTATTTTTGTTTAAGTTAATTTTAGCAATTTAATTGATTGATAATTAATAATTAATTTATAAATTATCAAATTAATTATAATCATTTAAATTTAGATGCTTATTTAATAATTAATAAATAAATTTTTACTTTAAATTTTAAATTATTTAATAAAATTTCAAGTATTTCTTATTTATATAATAATAATTAATTAATTGATTGATTAGCAATTTATTATTATTAAATTATTATTTAATAAGTAATTAGTTTACATTAAATTTTTTAATAATTAAATTATACAATTTAATTAATAATTAATGTAAATGTCATATTTTATGTTTTTAAAGGCTTTTGATACTCATTTATATTTTGTTATTTACTCTTTTTATTCGGATGTATCATTTAATAAATTATGCTTAATCCTTTTAAAATTGTCAAATAATTTATCAGGATTTATCATGATTTACTCACTAATATACCAAACAAATTTTAAGATTTAACCCTATCATAGGATTTGATGAATCTGGAATTACAGGATTTACTAAATCTTATTTAAACTAAATCTTTCTTACAACCTAACAGCCTTTTCAAACATCTATTCTCCCTCATTTAACTAAATCTAAAAGTTAGAAAATCATGCCATTATTTGGTTTTATTTCAAATCTGAAACCCTCACAAACATTTCTTCTTCATTATTCCCTCATCCCATCGATGGCTTTTTCAAAGAACTTCTGTCACGGTTGTCTTGCTTCCTTATGATCGAGGGATCATGTCAAGGATTCGCTATTTGGGAAAGAAAATTTGGTTGTATACATTACTGTTAAATCATTAGAGTTTAGGGTTTAGTGTTTCGGGTTTTGGGGTTCGAGTTTTGGGCTTTGGGTTTCAGGTTTAGGGCTTAGGGTTTAGGGTTTAGGGTTTAGGGTTTAGGGTCTAAGGTTTAAGGTTTTAGGATTCAGGGTTTAGGGTTCATGGTTCAGGGTTTAGGGTTTAGGGATTAGGGTATTTTAGGGTTTAGGATTTAAGGTTTTAGGGTTTTAGGGTATTAGGGTTTAGGGCTTTTAGGTTATTTGGGTATTTAAGGATTTTAGGGTTTAGCGTTTAGAGTTTTAGAGTTTTAGAGTTTTAGGGTTTAAGATTTAGGTTTTAGGGTTTTAGGGTTTAAGGCTTAGAGTTTATTTAGGCATTAGGGTTTAGGGTTTAGGTTTTAGGGGCTTAGGGTTTAGGGTCGAGCGTTAGGAGTTTAGGGTTTTTTATGGTTTAGGGTTTAGGGGTTTAGGGTTGGGTTAAGGGTTTGGAATATAGGGTTTAGGGTTTTTAAGGGTTTGTGGTTTAGGATTTTATAGGGTTTAGGGTTTATGGTTTAGTGTTATTTTGGGTTTTTTAGGATTTAGGGTTCCATTGATTATTAACATGATAAATCTATTTCATTAAGAATATTTGTGCCCAAATTTAAAGACTATGTAGAATAATTTAACATTGTTATAGGACTAAAATAACTCCATATAAATAGTTAGTGGACTATTTTGGCACTTTACCCTTCCAAAAAATTTGTCACTTGGGGTAAACTCATGTTGATTTCTTAGTTTAATTCTTAACTCCATACTATTATTGAAGATTCTGCACAACTAAATCCAAAATTAAACTAACTTACTGACCACAAGAAAATATATTAAGAAATTCATACCCATTTTATATGAAATTGCACTTTAAAGAAATATATTTTCTATGTTTTATTGCAGAAATGAAGATTTATAGGTAATGGGAGCAAAAAGATCAAAAAGGAGCAAATATGGAACAAAAGGAATAAAATAGATGAAATTTGAACTATCCCGCCTACGGCGAGAAAGAGGCCGCCGACTGCGAGATTTTCCCGAGAGCATTTGAAAATATTTCAAAGGAGCCCGCTAACGGCGAGATCGAGCCCGCCGACAGTGAGCATGAGCGGTTATTCATTCTTCTAGAAGCCCGCCGACGGCGAGATCGAGCCCGCCGACGGCGAGACAGTTGATTCAAGCCAAATACGTTGAATCTGGACGCTTTTTGAAGAGGTGCTTAAGCAACCTTTGGAAATATGACTCCTTCTATATATATAAACGATTTATGTATGTGTGGGTGTGTCTTAAGTATCAAATTAGTGTTTCCTTTTGTAGTAAGAGTTAGTGTTTAGTGTCTTGGTGAGTTTCTAAGTGTGTTGTACAAGAAGGAAGAGTTAAAGGAATTTTGAGAAATCCGCTTGGGGAGAAGATTTGAGATAAGTATATTTGTTTATTGTTTTATAACTTTAAATGAAATCCAAGATCTGTGTTATTTTTCCCATGCATTCTAAGTAGTTTTCTTTGTCTTTCTCCTTATTGTTGAGGTTTTGTGAAATGAAGAATTAAAGGAGTTGCGCCTAATAATATTAAATAAAGATTGTGATAATCTTTTACTTAAATCTTAATTTACTTTTCAATTTGGCTAATTGAATTGTTAACATATGTTGAATTATTCAACTATAGTAAAGATTACATTCAAGATTCAGGGAATTCAAAAGCCTTGGAAGGAGGGTGCAAATAAATAGGGAAATAATTAATTATCGGGCGAAGAATTGAACATTTTAGTGTGACAGACTAAAATCTTCAATTCAGACATATTATTTGGGAGCTGAAGTGTAGATGTTAGCCCTCAGGTGAGGGGAACGTGGGAGCTCTGAAGTGGCAGCCAGTATCCTCCCAGCCCAGCCACAGATTCAATAACCAAACATAGGATTAGTCAATGTTCTTTGAACCTGGACCAAAGGGTAAAGAATAAGAATGTTCCTATTTGGCACAATATACTTCTAAACTCATTTAATTATTCATTCACTAAATTCTCTTAACAAGGAGAAAGATAATTTTCTAAATTGACTTATATATTATGCCTTTAAGTAATAGTTTTAAGTTTAAGCGTTCTTTATATTTCGTATACTATACTAAATTAGATTAGTGATCGAATTTTACTAAAAATTAGTCTTTAAATCTCTAACTTCCCTGTGGGATCGATATCTAGGACTCCAATAGAGCTCTTTATTACTTGAACGATACGTATACTTGCGTTGATTAAAAGGGGAGAGAGTACGATTGTTATTTTACTCTGAAAAACATTTATAACTTTATTAAGTTTAACTATTATATATATCCTTCAAATTTCTACCCTGCTCTCCCCCGAGGCTGAATTCTTATATTTGCAGCCGGAGGCCAAGTTTTTGGCGCCGTTGCCGGGGAAGAAAAGTAATTATTCAAATAAAAATATATAAATATATAAACATAATTACTAAAGTAACGGACTATTTTATCATTATTTTTTAGTGATGTATGCGTAAATTTGGAACCGAAGGTTTAAAACCTTACGATTCAGAATTAGAGCGCACTATTAAAAGAATTAGAAAATAGAAAAGAGAAATCATAAAATTAAATCAAATGGAAAATAATGCAGAAATTGAAAATATAAACCAACCAAGACCTCTGAAAGATTACGCTAACCCTACATTAGATGAAATTCACTTAACTATCCAAAACCCTGATGTAGCGGCTAACTCATTTGAGCTTAAACCTGCAATTATCCAAATTGTACAAAATAATCAATTTAGTGGTTCAACAAATGAAGATCATAATTTACATCTTGTAAGTTTTTTAGAGTTATGTGCTACTTTTAGATATGACGGAGTATCTAATGACGCTGTTAGACTTAGGCTATTTCCTTTTTCTTTAAGGGATAAGGCTAAGATGTGGTTAAATTCATTAGCACCTGGATCAATTAAAACTTAGGGAGAATTATCATAAAAATTTCTATCCAAATATTTTACTTCTTCAAAAACTGCAAAACTTAGAAATGACATAATGTCTTTTAATTAGTTTGACGGATAATCAATATATGAAGCTTGGGAGAGATTTAAAGATCTTCTTAGGAAATGCCCACATCATGCATTACCAGATTGGTTAATTATACAAACTTTTTATAATGGTTTAATAGAATCTCTTAGATCAATCATTGATGCTGCTGCTGGAGGTTCATTAATGTCAAAAGCTTTTGATGAAGCTTATTCATTAATTGAAGAAATGACTACTAATAATTTCAATGGCCTTCTGAAAGGTTAAATCCTAAAAAAATAGCCAGTATACATGATTCTGATGCAATATATATGTTAGCTTCTTAAATTGCTGCTATATCTAAAAAATTAGATCATTTTGGAATGAATTATTCTCCTAATATAACAGAAGAAAATTTATCTGGACAACTTATAGATGCTCAATCTTCATATGAAACAATAAATGCTGTTAATAATAAACCCAATAATCCTTATGCAAACTATTATAACCTCGGATAGAAAAATCATCCAAATTTTAATTGGAATAACAATTCTGCTAATCAGCAATGGGTGAACAATTCAGTAAACCCAGTAGGAAATCCATGTAATCAAGGAAATTCTAATTATAAACCTTCTTATCCACTTGGATTTAATAATAACTCTCAATTTAAGGATAAGAAGTTATCCATGGAAGAATTAATATTAACTATGGGTCAACATTTGCAGAATCAAGGTAATCAGTTACAAATTCAAGGAAACCAATTACAAACTCAAGGAACAGTAATTAAAAATATTGAAACTCAACTTGGACATATCGCTACTGTGCTTAATAATCAAATTCCTGGAACTTTTCCTAGTAATGTGGAAATAAATCCTAAAGATCAAGGAAAAGAACAATTTAAAGTGATACAGTTACGAAGTGGAAAAGAGCTAGAAACAAGAATGCAGAAAGAAACAGAAAGTCAGAATGAGGAGGTGGAAATTGAAAAAGAGAAGGATCAGAAAGATCAAAATCTAGAATATCCATTAATACCTATGAAAATTTCTGTAGAAAAACCACCACCACCATTTCCTTAGCGACTAAGGCAACATAAAAAAGATAAGCAATTTTCTAAATTTCTAGAAACTTTGAAGAAATTACGGTAAACATTCTTTGTGTAGAAGCATTGGAACAAATGCCCAATTATGTGAAATTTATGAAAGATATTTTAAATAAAAAAAGAAAATTCACAGACAATGAAACTGTTGCACTTAGCGAAGAGTGTACTGCAATTATTCAAAAAAAGCTTCCTGAAAAATTAAAAGATCCTGGTAGTTTCACTATACCTTGCGCTATTGGAGAAAAATTTTATGGGAATACATTATGAAAGCATTATGTGATTTAGGAGCCAGCATAAATCTAATGCCTTTATCAATCTTTAAAAGATTAGGATTAGGAGAAGTCTCACCTACTTCAGTAACTCTTCAGTTAGCTGATAGTTCAGTCACATATCCTAAAGGAGTTATTGAAGATGTGTTAGTAAAAGTGGATAAGTTTATTTTCCCAGTAGACTTTATTGTTCTATATATGAAGGAAGATAAAGAAATACCCATAATATTAGGAAGACCCTTCTTAGCTACTGGAAAAGCTATGATTGATGTTCAAAAAGGAGAATTAACTATGAGAGTAAACGATCAAAAAGTAACTTTCAACATTGCAAAATCAATGAAATATCCTGCTATAGAAAAAGATGATGAATGTTTTCGAATGGAAATTATTGAACATCTACAAAATGAACATTTTAAAGAATACTTTGAAGAAAAACTAGAAATAGAAAATACCAAATTAATTGAAGAAACAAACAATGAAGAATTAGATTATATACAAGAAAGATTTGAATTATTGGATAATACAGAAAATACCGAAAGTAATATAGTTCCGTCAATTATTAAACCTCCTGAACTGGAATTAAAAATTTTGCCTACTCATTTGAAGTATGCTTATTTAGGTAACTCTTCAACTTTACCAGTTATTATATCGACGAGAATTAAATGAATCACAAGAGCAAAAACTTTTGGACACGTTAAAAAAATATAAGAAAACTTTTGGCTGGACTTTAGCAGATATTAAAAGAATTAGTCCTTCAATCTGTATGCACAGAATTATTTTAGATAATGAACACAAACCAAGAGTTAATCTCCAAAGGAGAGTAAACCCGATTATGAAAGAGATAGTCAAAAAAAAATATTAAAATGGTTAGATAATGATCTTATTTCTAACAGTGCTTGGGTAAGTCCAATTCACTATGTTCTTAAGAAAGGAGGGGTGACTGTTAAAGCTAATGAAAATAATAATTTAATACCTATAAGACAAGTTACTAGATGGCATATATGTATTGACTATAGAAAATTAAATGCGACCACCAGGAAAGATCACTTCCCTTTACCATTTCTAGATCAGATGTTGGATAAACTAGCCGGACATAAATATTTTTGTTTTTTCGATGGATATACCGGTTATCATCAAATTGCTATTGCTCCTGAGGATTAAGAAAAAACTACATTTACCAGTCCTTATGGAACATTCACTTTTCGAAGAATGCCTTTTGGATTATGTAATGCACCTGCAACATTCCAGAGATGTATGATGTATATATTTAGCAAATTAATTGATAATGGAATGGAAGTATTTATGGATGATTTCTCTGTATTTGGAACATCATTTGACGTATGCTTGAGTCATCTTGAAAAAGTCTTAGAGGTGTGCGAGAAAACTAATTTAGTTCTATATTGGGAGAAATGTCAATTTATGGTTGTAGGAGGAATTGTATTAGGGCATAAAATTTCGGAAAAAGGCATGGAAGTAGATCCTGCAAAAATTCAAGTTATAGCTAAATTACCACCTCCTACTACAGTAAGAGGGGTAAGAAGTTTTCTTGGACATGCCGATTTTTACAGACGCTACATAAAAGATTTTTTAAAAATTACTAAACCTCTATGCCAACTTTTAAAAAAGAACAATAAATTTGAATTCACAACAGAATGCTTAAATGTTTTTGAATTAATAAAAGATAAATTAATCACAACACCTATAATAGTTTCCCCTGATTGGGAGAAACCATTTGAACTTATGTGTGATGCTAGTGATTATGCTATAGGAGCTGTTCTTGGACAAAGATATGATAAAATTTTTAAAGCCATATACTATGCTAGTAAAACTCTCAATAATGCTGAAATCAACTACACAGTTACAGAAAGAGAATTATTAGCAATTGTTTATGCTTTTGATAAATTTAGGTCTTACCTAATTGGAACTAAATGTATTGTGCATACTGATCACTCTACTATTAAATATTTAATGCAAAAGAAGGATACCAAACCAAGATTAATCAGATGGATATTATTGATGCAAGAATTTGATTTTGAAATCGTTAATAAAAAGGGAACTGATAATCAAATTGCAGATCATTTATCAAGACTAGAATATAATGAATTATCTGACACTGATAATGAAATTACAAACCATTTTCCTGATGAACAACTTTATAATATAAATGAGTGGAAAATACCTTGGTATGCTGATATAGTAAATTATATTGTAAGTGATATTTTACCACCCATGCTAACTTTACAATAACAACAAAAAATTCATTCATGATGCTAAAACATATTTTTGGGATGAACCAAATTTATATAAGCAATGTAAAGATTTAATAATTAGGAGATGTGTGCCTTATGAAGAAACTGAACAAATCATTCAAAAATGTCACGATTCTGAATTTGGAGGACATTTTAGAACAGATAAAATTGTTTATAAAATTTTACAGTCTAGATTTTATTGGCCTACTCTTTTTAGAGATGTTTATAGATATATCAAAACTTGCGATAAATGCCAACGAGTAGGTAATATATCTAGAAGAAATGAAATGCCTCTAAATTTTATATTAGAAGTTGAAATTTTTGATGTTTGGGGATTAGATTTCATGGGACCATTTATACCTTCATTTGGAAACTCATATATATTAGTTGTTGTTGATTATGTTTCTAAATGGATTGAAGCACAAGCCTTACCTCGATGTGATGCTAAGAGTGTTTCAAAATTTTTGATGAAAAATATTTTTACAAGATACGGATTGCCGAGAGTGATTATCACTGACGGAGATTCCCATTTTAGGAATAAACATATTCACAAATTAGTAGAAAAGTTTAACATTATCTATAAAATTTTAACAGCTTATCATCTACAAACTAGTGGATTAGCTGAAGTTTCTAATCGAGAAATTACACAAATTTTAGAAAAAACTGTAAACCCTAATAGATTAGATTGGTCTACAAGACTAGACACTGCATTATGGGCATACGAGATCGCTTATAAAACTCTGATTGGAATGACTCCTTACAGGCTTATTTATGGAAAAACTTGTCACTTACCAGTTGAATTAGAGCACAAGGCATATTGGGCGATTAAAGAATTTAATTATAATTTAAAAGAAGCTGGTGAGAAGAGATTATTACAGATGAATGAATTAGAAGAATTAAGAAATGAATCTTATAATAACGATAGAATCTATAAAGAGAAAATGAAATTATGACATGATCGAAAGATTAAACTAAAAAATTTTGAACCAGAACAAGAAGTTTTGCTCTATAATACAGGATTAAAATTATTTCTTAGAAAATTGAAATCTCGATGGTTAGGACCTTTCACTATAACTCAAATATTTACTTACGGAACTATATAAATTGAAGATCCAAAGACTGGACACAAGTTTAAAGTAAATGGACATAGATTAAAACCATACTTTGATGGAAGAAGACCAAATTTTAAAGAGGTTTTAATGTTCAGTCAACCTGATTAACAACTAGAATAGGTCGGGCTGACGACGTTAAACCAAGCGCTTAATGGGAGGCAACCCATAGTAGTCTTAAATTATAGTTTATTTATTTGATTTATTGATAATTATAGTATAAATGAATTCTACTACTCATATTTATTTTTATAATCATCACAATATTAAGATTAATAGAAGAAATTAAAATTTTGGAAAACAAAGCGAAAATGGGCAATTTTGCCTTAGCTCGCTGACGGCGAGATCGACGCCGCCGACGGCGATATCTGTGCGCCTTAATTCAATTTAAAAATTATAACTATGCCACCGACGGCGAGATCGTTACCGCCGACGGCGAGACTGGTACAAGAGCAGTTTTAGGGAGTTATTTTGGCGGTTTCTAGCGATTTTAAGTGTTTTTCTCTATATAAGACGCCTAGAACTCGAAATCTTTACTTTCTACTTCTTAGAAATGAACAGAAACTCTACAAAAACAAGAAATTATGACATCCAATCAACTTGAAATCACAAAATCCCAAGTGTTCAATAGGAGAAAGTTTGTCAGTTATGAGGCACAACGGATATTCAACAAGGTTATGACGAAAATGCGATTAATTAAAGAAAGAGGATTCGTTAATAGGGGAGCGGAGAATTCGACAACATCTATTGAGGAGATGATTATTCAACGACGATGGGAGGTATTATGTTATACAACTTCTGCAGTAGTTATCCCCGTAGTCAAAGAATTCTACTCCAATCATCATGGAATCAACAATGGAAGCATATTTGTACGAGGCAGATGGGTAACTTTCACTCCTTCAAGAATTAATGAGTTGTATTCAATTGAGAATACACCTGTTTGTCATTATTCAAATTTCGTTCCTACAAGATATAATATGAATGAGATTTACTGATATTTGACTGATGAACTAGAAGATTGGGAAATACGAGAAGACGGGTACGTTAGTTTTTCTACATCACTTGTTAACCCCGTCTCTAAGCACTGACACTTCTTTATTTCCTCAAAATTATTACCCACTATGAGGGTAAATAAAGTCTCTAAGGAATGTGCGATTTTAAATTGTTGTATTCAAACTGGATTACCCATCGATGTTGGAACTATTATTGTGAAGTCTGCATTAGGCCTAATTGTGCATGGATCTATTCACGGGCTCAGACATCCTTTAACAACTTTCGCATTATGTAGTCAATACCAAGTTTCTTACGAAGCTTGGGAAAAGGTACTATTGCCTTGGAAACCATTAGATCCTACTGATATGTTTCCTACTTTGGATAACGATAATGAGACAGCCATTATTACGGATCAAGCATCTCAAAACAATTCTTCAATCAGACCCTTGACTGATAGAACTAACATGATCTTACGGAAACTTAAGGGATTGGAGAATGAAATACAAAATGTGATGAATTCCATTAACAATATCTCTGATTTATTTGATCACATTGACTGGAGAATGAAAGAGCACTTTGATCATTCAGGACATCTGGAGGCTAGTTGTATACGACTTTTCAGAAGGAAGGGATGGATTGAAGAAGATTCTATCGAAGAATTCCCTTTCAGGCCTTTCTATAATTTGTTCGTGCATTTATGTTCTATCGGAAATATCAGAGAAGAATTAAGTTCAGATCTTGATGAGTAGAAGATATTCATTCGTACTTATTTGTGTGTGATTGTTTGAATTTAGTTTCATTTGCACTTTATATAGCTAATCTCAGTCTAGATAAGATTATGTGTTATTTGTTTAGTCTCAGTGTTTTGAGTATTGTAGTGTGGATTGCGACGCTGAATTGTGTGTGTGTGATTTTTTAAAGCAATTTGTTAGTAATGTAATGTGTAAAATTTGTAATCACCTGGATTTCATATATAAAGTTATAATGTTTGTGTTGTGTAAATGTATGTGTTAAAATAGAATCTAATCATGATAAAGTATATTTAATAAAGTGACCGGACATAAAATAAGGCTTAAAATGAATTGAAAATTTTATAAATCTTAAAAAAAAATTAATTAAAAATTAAAAATTTAAAAATCCCACCGACGGCGAGATTGAACCCGCCGGCGAGATTTTTCAGAAACTTTAGACCTATATAATTAATTAGCTCGCCGACAGCGAGATTCCGTAAAACACTATATTTTGACCGGTCAACCGTCACTATTCATCATCCCCTTCCTCAAAACTTCAAAAAATCGACCTAGGGCTTGATAGATTGTGGATTTGGAGCAATTTCAACACATATTGACACCGGATTTCATCTTCCCTTGGTAAGAGCTTCCCTCCTATGTAAAAATTTTTGATTTTCACCATGAATTTCTTCCACATTGAGGAGTTTTGGAAAAATTTAAAATGTGGAGAAAAGATTTGGAAGAGGTTCATGGAACATGATTTAGAGTGATTTTTAGTCATCTTTGGAAGCCATTTTAGTAATATTTTGAATATTAGTTGAGATTTTCATAAAATTGATAGATTGAAAAATGGCTCCGCGACAAAAGAGGCGAATGGATTATGATGAAACACAATTTGTAAGTGCTCGAGCACAATCAAGATACTTTCACAATATCCAAGCAAGGAAGTGCATACAAGATCGCGTTTTTAAGAATCCAGGAGGAGAAGTGGAACGAACAATAAAAGAGAGGAGGTGGGAAAATTTTTGTTATACAACAAATAAAGTTGCAGTGGAAGTGGTGAAGGAATTTTATGCCAACTTAACTGAAATAGAAGATGCACGAATAAAGGTTAGAGGATTTTTAGTCGATTTCAATGCTGCAAGAATCAATTCTTTCTACGAAGTACGTGACCTGCATACCGGCGAGTTGTTGACCTCATTTTTTGATGAGGTCTCTTCCTTTGCTTCTCTCTTTAGTACTTAGGATCTAGCCTTAGGCTTTTCCTTTGACTAATCTTAGAGGACTAGAAATGGAACCCACCCTTTAGAAATTCAAACTACCTCTTGACTCCTCGCAAACCCCACAAGCTTGATTGTAGACCCTTAATCACCTGAGGGTTGAAATCAAATGCGGAGGTTTAAAGGATGAGTTCCCTATAGTGACTTCTTGCCTTAGGCATACCCCGGATGACCCGGTCCGGTGAGGGTCGACTTGCACATACACTACACTATCACACACATTCAAAGTCCTAAAACCACACTCTCACCCAACTTCGACCTCCCGACTCATGCGAGTAATTCATATGGATGGTCCTTAACCCCTAAGCCCCCGATTAAGAGGGTTAGGAACAACATAGTGAATGCCTCAAATGAGTCCTCTCATGGCTCATACGGGCTTAACATGGCTTCATGGCTCAACCAAAATGATTCTATTTCACTCAAATTTGATCAATATTCATTTTTCCAAAATTTCAATTTTTGACCCCCGGGGCCCCGGACCTACTAAACCTACCAAAAGCCCTTGAAACTACCCAAAATTTACAAAATCACCTAAATTACCCAAAATTCCTCAAAACCAGTCCTAAACATTTCCCCCCACTCAAATTGATCATCCATAGCCAAACATACCAAAAATTCCAAAAGTACCCCCCAATACCCTCCAAATACCCAAAATGCCCTTCTTAGCCCAAAAATCCAAAAATTCCAAACAATTCCCAGAAAATTCCAGAAAATCCCAAATATTCCCAATTTCATTTTGTTCAACTACACCATGGGCCAATTTTGCCAAGTTTCCCAACTTTTATCAAAACCCCCAATTTGACCCATTTTAAACCCAAGTGAACCCAATGTCAAACCAAACCACCCCAATTGACCCCAATTTTGGTCCAATTCAATTCCAAACTTCAAATCAACATCCCAAACATCAATTTAGACCAAATTCAAGTCCAATTTGATTGACATTTGAGCCCAATTTCAATTTGAGGCTTAAGGCCCAATTTTGGCCCATGACCTAAACCTAGCCCAAACTAGTCCAATTCAACTCCAATTGGCCCCAAATCTTTTCTGAAGCCTTCCTAACATCCCCATAAACAAAACACTAACAAGCTTTTCCACAAATTTGAACCTAAACTCCACCCAAACCTAACCCAAAACCAAAATCTCTTAAATTGACCTAAGCCCAAACCTAACCCAAATGGACCCAAACCCCAAACTCAAAGCCCAATCAAAGTTGAAAACTCTTTGTGACACTCCCATGAACATTTCTCAACATTAATTTTACATCAAATCCAACTTTAGCCCAACCTTAGCCCAAGTTAACCCAATTTGGCCCACCTTGGCCCCTTTACCAAAAGACTCAAATTCAACCCAATTCAACTTTAAATCACTTCAAATTGATTCCAAATCCTTCATGAAACATTCCTAAATTAAATTCAACACTTATTGGATCCAATCCTTTGCAAAGTTTTCATCCTAAAATTTGTTTTGAAATCTAAAAGCCCACTCCCTAAACCATCTCGAAAGCCCATCCAAAGTGAAATCCAAAAGCCCAAACCCATTCCAAAGCCCACATGACAATTCCTTCTCATCATCCCTTTAATTGGAATCAATTCCTAAGTCCCAAATCAATCATCAAATCATCCTAAATCAAGCACAATCTAAATTTTTCACTAAATTGCCAAAATCTCCAAATTCCTTTTTCATATAAATGAATCCACTTTTCCTAAGCCAAGGATGAGCCAAATGGAGTCACATGCAAGCCATGGACAAGCCACATGAAGCCATGTGGGGTTTGACTTGTCACCAAGCCATTAATGGCAAAAAGAGGGAGTCCTTTCCTAAGCCTTCCTTAAGCCATTTTAACCTCTTTAATGCAACACCATAACCCAAAATTAACTTAAACTATTTTGATGGGGACTTCACCACTCCATGGCAGCTGACCCAACTGATCCCCTTGGCCCAAAATCAGACCATGGGGAGGTGAACCAAGCCCAAATGCATGGGTTGACACATGTGAACCCAAAATCACCCCTCTCCCTTTACCACTTAAATCCAACCCTTTACACTTAGCATTGGACAATTGCTTGCACAAACCTCCAGCACTGATCCTCCTGACCTTGAGGGTGACCTGACCCTGGCCGGCCAGCAACCACAGCCGCCGGAAACCACCAGGCCGAGAGCACCAATGAGCCAAATTTTCAATTCTCCCTGGCTGAGCTGTCCCAACCCAAATGGCCACTGGAGCTGTTCTTCTCCTCCCCTGAGCAGCTGATCCAAGCCTTCAACCCCACTGGGAAGCCCTCCAGCCATGCCTGTTTAAACACCACCACCTCTCGGCCAAAAGAAGAGAAGAACCAGACCTTAAGGAAACTCTGCCAAAATTGCTCCAGGACCCTCTCCTAACCCAGAGCAGTTGATTCCTAGTGTTCCTTTGCCCTAATACCCATTGACAGAGCTCAATTTCTGAGTTGAAAATCCACCCAAAAACAGGACACTTCACCACAGTGAGCCAATCCCCAAATTGATTGGTCCTACACCTTCACCAGACCAAGAGGAGACGTTCCCCAACAAAAGCCCCCTCACCAGGCCAGCCATTGCTTCTAGCCTCCAAGCTTTGTGATCGGCTATGGGCACTTTCATACATAGGCATTTCCCCAAGACATGAGACTTCATCTGGAGCTTGCTTGGACCCAATCGAAGGTGACACAACTCTCAGATTGAAGCTTCACTTCTCTGAGCAAAGGTATGAACTCACTCTTCCTCCCGAGCTTCCAGTGATTCTCCATTTTGTTTAAGTCAATTTCATAGCCTATAAACCGTATGGATGTGTTCGTCTCTTCAAGACGAATCCAAAGAGCATAAGAACATGAAAATCCATTGAGAATCAAGTGAGATCTTAGGGTTTTAGTGTGGACGGTCACGGGTGCACACCAGTTGTAGACGATGACCAGGAGCCGTTGGATCGCGCGTGTATCGAGCGGACGGCTCGCCTTGCGCCGCACCATGGGATGTTACATGAACCGCGGGCCCCTGGAGCGCTGAGTCGGATGGCGGCGTCGAATCAGAACGCGCCGCGTGGCCTTTCGGAGCTGCCGAGGATTGCGTGGCGTCGTGTGGATAAGTAGATAAATAGGGTTATTTTCTATTTATTTAAATACCAGAACTTCAAAAATTCATATCTTTGCATAGAAAAATAAAAAAAATAAAATAAAAATATCCCCTTGCTCAGTAAATAGAGGATAATAATGTGGAAAAGAAATCAAGTTTATTGGATGAGTATTTTATTTTTAATAATTTATTTACTATTTTCAGTCTTTTGATTCTTCATGTGCATAGACAATTCACCATGGCATGAGACCATATGGCTTTTGAAGCCTCTGATCTTGGGAACATTCCCTGAATTTTTCAAGGTCAGAGGCAATCTCTGTGAAAAGTTATTGAATTTTCAATTTCAGGTCACTATTTTAGGTATTTTAATTCCAATAATTAGCATGTTGCAAAATAAATTCTAGGAAAATTTGGTGATGTTTCTTATGACCAGAGGACCCTATGAAAAATATATTTTGAGTTAATTCAATCATAATAACCTTAATTGGCCTAAAGCCCTAAAATTGAATTTGAATTAATTAGGGTTAACCACACATCAAATTGACTTGAAAATAATTCTCCACAGATCTTTAGGATCAGAGAGACCTCACATAAAAATTTAAAATCAATTGGACTTGATTAACCCTACCAAATGGGTTGATTAAGCCTCATAAGCAAAATGGAACTTTAAAAATTTATAACTCCAAAAATACTTTTCGAAAATTCACAAAAATGATTTTGAAGCTTCTCTGATATCAGGGGAGTTCAGGAAAATTAAAATTGTAATTTTCTAAAAAAGTTGATTTTCCACCATATTTTAATATTTTAATAATTAAAAAATAATAAAAATCACAAAAATATTAAAAATCATAAAAATGTCACATTTTGACTCCTAATCACTTAGGAATAAACCAAATATTTTTCCCAAGTCCCTAGGATAAGATATTGAATTTTAAAGGCTTAATGTAATTTTTAATATTAAAAAATGAATTTTCAACTTTCTTCACTAAAATAATTCTAATAAATCAAAGAAAAATCAAAAAATTATAAAATTTGTTTCTCTAGACTCCTTGAGCTCAGAAGGATTTATGAAAAATATAAAATCCATTTTGCAACTTTAATTTTATTTTAAAATTAATTAACACTCTAGAACTCAAAATAATTATAATAAATAAAATATAATTTAAAAAATCACCAAAATTGGTCCAAGGGGTCCTCTGGTCATTAGGAACATCCCATAATTTTCTTAAGGACAGCAACCTTTCCTTGGTCATGTTGTTGAATTTTCCTTGAAAATCCCTATTTTTCATTAAAAATAATTATATAAATAAATTAAATTCAAAAAAATCAAATTTTCTCCTCTAATGTCTTAATTGACATGTGAGTGAGGTGACATAAAAATTTCAAATTTAGTTGAGCTCAATTTAATGAGTTATGAAATAAATAAGCTTAAAAGGGCATAAAGGTAATTAAAAATTTTAACCCTTAATTAAAACTTTAGGTTTAATCAAAATAGAGGGTAAAATATTTGATTTTAATTTTCTCTTGAATGATTGGAACTTAGGGAAATTAAAGGGTATAAACCCATTAAATACTTTGAAAATATCAAAATGAAACTTTAATTAATTAAATAATTTAAATTTTGGAAAGAATATATTTTTTTGGATCATTAAAATAGGGATATTATTAAGAGGACATTTATTCTTTAATTTAAAAAAATCCCTAAATGAGTCACTTTAACAATATTTATTTCTTAATTAAAAATTAAAATAATAATCTAAATTAATAATCAAAACTAAAATTAAAACAAATTAAATTAAAATCAAATTAAAATTAAAGTTAAACTAAGACTAACAATTAAAATTAAAATTAAAATCAAAATTTAAATTAAATTAAATCCAATTAAATTAAAATTAAATTAAATTAAAATTAAATTAGATTAAAATTAAATTTAATTAAAATTCAAATCAAATTAAATTAAAATTCAAATCAAATTAAATTATAATTAAAATTAAATTAAATTAAATCAAAAATTAAATTAAATTAAATTAAATTAAATTAAATTAAAATTCAAATTAAATTAAAATTAAAATTAAATTTAAAATTAAATTAAAATTAAATTAAATTAAAAATTAAATTAAATTAAATTAAAATCAAATTGAATTAAATTAAATTAAAATTATATAACAACAAACCTAAATGAAATCATTAAGAGTAAAATCTAAAATAATTTGAACACTATTCCAAACTTAAAATTATTAATTAAAACCTCATAATTAAATTAAAACACTTTAAATCATGAACTCAGATTTGATTAAAATTCTCAATAAACTAACTTGCCCTTAAAGGCTTTAATTAGTATAACTCTTAAATAGAGTATTAAGTGAGATGTCACTTCATTCATCAGGTAATCAAGTTCCTAAGTTCACTGAGCAAGAGAAAAAGTTTAACTAAACTCCTGGATGATGAATTCACCTGTGCAACTAAGTTTACTTGGACTCGAAACAATCCCAGAAATATTGAAAAGATGTTTTTGTCCTAAGCACTTCCTCAATATGATGGGATGTTTTAGAAGAACAACTGAATTTAATTGTTCTTTGATGAAGAAAATCATCCTTAAACAAAAACACGAGAACCTAGACGTCATAGGACATGATTAGTTATAGGATTAGGAATTTGGTAGACAACCAAAACCCTTTCCCTTAGCTTTACCTAGGTATTTATTGCAAAATATTTAAATGCATTAACATGTGTTTTAAGTGCAGCTTAGGATGACGGGAAGACCCTCCAGGTACGCTTTTATTTAATTGCAATTTACTTTATTGCAATTTACTTACATGCACTGTACTTTACTTTTTCTTGCATGTTAAATAAGATTGTTGCATGAAAACCAAAACCTTTAGGATAGTCCCTAAACTAAAACCAAAACTAAATTAAAAGTCATTGCAAGATAAAATTCACCGCCACAACATTCCAAAATATAAAACAACTCAAAATTTAATCACAAACAGAACAACAAAACTACAATCACAACTAAATTAAAATGTCTCGTTGAACGATCGGGAATACCTCGGATGATGTAACCCACGCGTTGCTAACGGGATTTCCCACGGTCTAAATGAAAGTGTGGAACTCATTCAGTTGAGTTTAGCAAATTCATCTGGACTAAGTGAATTCGATGAAAATAACGGTGCCGGGACGACGGAACCGTGGGATCTTAATCGGTTCCGTTTAAACAACTTTAAGATTTGTTTTAATTAAAATATTAAAAACACTTGGATTTTAAGATTCTCTCTAAACACTTCTCTCATCTCCTGATTTATGACTTCTAAAACCAAACCTCTGCAACAAAAAGGAGCTCGGAGCATGGTGGGCAGCACGACCATCGTCGTCAGCAAAACAACTCTACATTAGCTAAACAGTCCTAGAATTAAACAACCAAACCATACGATTTCGAGGTAGTTTGCCTAGTGCAACATAAATCCTCAACTCTTCATTAGGCATTTGCATGATCATGTCATGTAAATTAAGCCCTAACCGGTCTTAGGACTCCGAGGTAATCGTTCGGTACGACATAAACCCTCACATCTTCGAGGCTGTTTCTGTGATTATGTCATACAAATATAAGTCCTAATTAATTAAAATTGGCAGGATTGCAACATTAAATAAACTCTCAAATTGAAGCCAAACAATAGGATAATTTGGGAAGTTGCCAAGATTTCTTCGGATCCTCGCTTCTCCTACTTCTCTTCTTATGAATTCCCAAAATAAATTGTCCTAAATTTGATCCATTCCCTATTGAAATTCCAAAATTCAATCCTTTCAAAACCTTAAACTTCGAAATTCTCGACAAAGAAACCACTAATCATTATCGAGAGTTTTCTTAAATGATTCCCGTCATTTAAGATGTAATTAACTATAGGGCTTGCCCTTATAGGAACTTTAAGAACCTGTGTATTATAAACCCCGTTTAATTTCTTTATATTAAACGAGGGGAACTTGTCGGCTTATAAAATTGGTTCGCGAGACCAAACGGATGTCACAAATCTTTTAGTTTATTTATTCGAGCCCCATCATCAAGCAGTGTGTCAATTCTTCGGAATAAATACACGATTTGTGGTGCGGTGCTCGTTTATATAAACTATTCGGGATGTGAGATCGATTTGATTTCATATCTTAAAATTTTCAAATTTAAAATTATTTTCAAAATCAAATACTACTTTCTAAATTATATATATATTTAAATTAAATTTAAAATTTAAATTTCGCCGACAATTTCTGTAGGCGATCCTTTTTCAAAAATACAACACACATAACTTAAAAATATGCCGACAACTTATGGCGACTCCGCTGGGGAGTAGTTCCTCTCACCATTTTTTGATTAGTGGTTTTTCTTTCATAAATCGGTAGTGAGTCGATGCCCCTAGTGGACCAAACTACCATTCTTCCATTGGGATACCCCATTCATTTCTGTCTTGAACGAGTATAGCCAACTTCTCTCGGATTTAGGAGCCACTGTTTAGACACCCCTAAACAGAGAGGTTCTGAGATCCCTTTACCTCTATTCTGAGGTGGGGTGGACCCCCAATAAGTGTTAGTTTAAGAGTGGTCCTTCGAGTCAAGAAGTCTTGCATAAGACTTTCTCTTCCTTTTCAATTCTAAATCGGGCCCTTTACCATTTCTATAACCTTTTTCCTTTAATTGTTTTGTTTCTAACGAACGAACCTGCTAATAAACAACCCCTTAATAAACAATCTCTTTTAAAAATCACAAATGTGTTCGGACTCTTTCTTTTTCGTCCTAAACTTTACAATGAAAAGAAGCATAATTCGGGACTGACATTCAGAATCTGCACTGCAGAAAATGACTACCCCGAAGTTAATCTTTTCCTTCACCAATGGAATGGAATTCGCTGTTTACAAGGATGAGCTGCCCGACAATGGGATCATCCATTTTGGACAAGGATTTGGCAACACAGAGGTCAAGTTCGCTGACGTCACTCTCTTCACACTAATGACAAAGTGTCAGAAACTGAAGAGCCCGTGATTGAGTTCAACTTGAAATTGACTCAAGAATTCCCTCCCCGCAAAGGGTTCCAATCGAAAGGAGTGCTACTGTTCGTAGGAGGACCGTTGTCTCTACCCCCACCGGTCTGAGTCATCTCGCACCTACCCCGACTTCGCCAAACCGAAGGGGAAGGAAATCCAAGTCTGTGATGAGCCTGTGACCGTGGAGGGTATAGATTTTGCAACAATACCATCTGTTTTTGAGATTGGGCCCAGTTCAAGAGTTGCACCCCTAACTCGGAATCAAAGGAGAAATAGAAGCAGGAAGATCGCCAAGTGACCCACAATTTTATATTATGATATTTTTAATTTAATTGCAACGACGCCAAAAACTTGACCCCGCTATATTATATGTATAGAATTGTAATTGTTTATGTTGTGGATGCTACGCAAGTATACGTATCGTATCAAGTAATACAGGGCTCTAGTGGAGTCCTGGTTATCGATCCCACAGGGAAATAGAAAATTAAATAACAACTAATTTTAAAATAATAATAATAATAATTTTAAAATAGTATACGAAAATTTGGAATTCTAAATTTAAGCGCAATAAACTAAGTATTTTAATTAGGTAACTTAACTAAGTAGAAAATTAATACGTATTGAAAGTGTGGAAATTAAACTAATCGCTAAATAAGTCTTAACTATTCGTAAAAAGTATCTTTCCCCTTGTTTAGAAATTTAAGTGATTGATGAATTTAAATAGATAATTTTAAGGTATTGTGACAAATAGGAGCATTCCTATTCTTTACCCGTTGGTCCGTGTGTAAAGAATATCGACTAATCCTATGTTTGATTACCGAATCCGCGGCTAGGTCGGGAGGATACCGACCGCCACTTCGTAGCTCCCACGTTCCCTCGCCCGAGGGCTAACATCTACACTTCAGCTCTCAAACAATAGGACCGAATTGAATATTTTAGTCCGTCACACTAAAATGCTCAATTCTACGCCCAAAGGATATTATTTCCCTATTTATTCGCACCTTCCTTCCAAGGCTTTTAATTCCCGAATATCCGATGTAATTTTTACTATAGTTGATATTCAACATTTTTTAACAAATCAAATGGCCGATTGAAAGTAAATTAAGTTTTAAGTAAAAATTATCACAATTTATTAATATATATAAAAGCACTTCGTTTTAAGTTCATCAAGTCACTTAATTTCATAACGATGGAGAAAGACTAATAAACTACTCGTAATGCATAGGAACTAAACTAAGCATGGATTTCATTTAAAGTTAAAAACAATAAATACAAATACTTATCTCGATTTATCCCTGCGTACTCTCGTAGCCTTTTCGACTCTTCCTTCAAGATACAGCAAGACTCACTAAAAACTCACTAACTCACTAAAGACTCACTAATTACACTAATTAAGACTCTAAAGACTGCTCACACACATAAATAAAAGACTCTTAAGACACAAATTGACACACACAACACAAAATAACACACTTAGAAGCTGAATTTCGGCCTCTATATATAGAGGTGAGCAAAGGACCAAGAGGTGTGTAAGCATCCCTTCAAAAAGTGTCCAGGTTCAATGTATCTGCGCCATTTGAACTAGCTCGCCGTCGGCGACGAACTACCTCGCTGTCGGCGAGGCTTCTAGAAGGTCTTCGAACCGTGCTCATCTCGCCGTCGGCGGGCTCGGGCTCGCTCGTCGCCGAGACAGCTTATAAATCCTTCGAATTTTCTTCCTCGTACCCTCGCTGCGTCGGCGGACTCAAGACAAATTGCATTATTTTCTTCCTTTTTGCTCCAAATCCGCTCCTTTTTATGATTTTTGCTTTTATCACCTAAATTCTCCATTCCTGTAACAAAATAAAGAAAATACCTTTCTTTAAAGTGTAATTTCATCAAAAATAGATATGAATTTCTTAATAAATTTTTCAGTGATCAAAATCCCCCAAACTTACTTATTACTTGTCCTCAAGTAATTTTAGTACTACATAAAAATAATGAGTCTTATAATAAGATTTTTCAATTTAAATAAACTATGAATTAGATTAATTAATATCATAATAAAGTTAAATAAAAATAATTCATGTAATTTAATTAATCTTATAGAAATAAATTATTTAGTTATCGTGTCTAAGATTTCTAAACTTACTATTCATTTCAGTGAATGACTATATTTAAAAGGATAACTACTTAAGATATTCATATGATAAGAAATTCAAGAAAACACTATTAGGTAAAATTCTAATCCATAAACATAAGTTTGGAAATATCTAAGTTTTTCCCTTTAGGTTAATTCAAATGAAGCCAATTTTTGATAAGCGCATCTCCTCAAGCTTCTCCTCATTTTTCTTTTTCTTTTTCTTTTTCTTTTTCTTTTTCTTTTTTTTTTAAATGAGGATTACTATATCTGGAGAGCTTGTTAATAATTTTGAACTTCATTTTCATCTTCCTAAATTTGAAACTTAGAAATATTTCTTAGCTTATATATACTTCATAGTTTTTACTTCATTGATTTTCAATCTTTTCTTTTTCACTTGAATACTTAAGAATTTTAATTTTAGAATATAGTTTTCCTTACTAAAAATAGTTTACTATATTCTTATTCCCTTTAACCAAATATTTTATTCTATTTAATTAATTAAAGCACTAGAAATATTTCATTTAACCTTTTATAATAATTAAATAAAAATAATTCATATTAATTAAATTGAAAAATTTGCTATAAAAATCATTTTATAATAATTTGAAAATAGAAATTGAGAACAAGTTAATAACTAAATTTGTATTTTACTCCCCCCAAACTTAAATTTTTATATCTACTCTAAATAATGAAAAAGGGAAAGTAAATAAATCATACCTTTGAAGTTTATGTATTTCTTTTTCTTTGAAATTTTTGCAGCTTTTTCATTTTTCATTGAACCTCGTATCGTTAGTATTCTCCATATATATATAACAATTTAAAGAAAATGCAGGGATAAAATCCGAGATAAGTATTAAATACAACAATTAAAATTAACTCTACACTACACATATGAATTACTAACATATTAAAAACATTAACTAACAGATTAACAATTTTAAAAACTTAAAACAATACAAAATAAAATAAAAACATACTAAAGAAAACTAACATCCTATTTAACATAAAAACAAATGCAATTAACTAACACAAAAAACAAAAACTAAACTACTATAACAATTCAAGCAAATAATCTAACAAACATCCAATGTCTCACAACATAAAGTACTGAATATTACAAACATATAAAAGTTTCCAAAATAACTTAACATCAAACAAACAAAACAAATAAAGTCCTAATCTTCGACATCAAAGTCCCAAACTATATTATCATCCCCTCCTTGATCTGTAGGCTGAGAAGACTGAGCAGGATGATACTGAGTATACCTCGGGCACTCTGGAAAGATGACATCTAAATCTCCACTCCTGTAGCGACGTTCGACCTTCATGATATGCTATCTCGTACTCGAATGTCTCGCGCAGTACTCACTATCATAATCATGTCTCTTCTCCGGATTATCAATCCTTTGATCAAAATGATCAAATCTTCTCCCCATTGTCTCTCCAAACCGCTCAAAACTCCTCCTATGCAAGTGTCGCCTCATTCATCGGATCTTGTAGGGTAGGGTGGTAGGCTCGGGAGGTTCATAGCTAGTAGAGGGTATATCTCTACTGGACCGAGTGAAATAACTTCTCACTCCCGATCTCCACCCTTCATGAGACTCATATTTCTTAATATTGGCCGTCGTGAGTGGGTTCATGGGTTCTATCCACTCCTCATCATTTGCCGCCTCAACTCCGCAGAGTTGCGCAGTTGCATAAATCAACCCGAGATGTCCCAATTCCCCTCCACTTTCATTTCCAGCAGTGGCTAAGATATTTCTATAGATGACATTTCCAATGTTTATACTTCTATTGCTCTGAATACATAAATTCAGAACTGCTCTATCCCTTGTTACCTCACTGTGGTGGTATGTAGGTAACAAAGTAGAACAAATAAAATAGTGCCATGCTTTAGAATTTGCATTTAACTTAGAAAGAGGAAAATTCACTCTTTCCCGCCGCTTTATCTTCCAAACTCCGATCCCGTCGGTAAGAAAATTTATCACATCTTCTAGAGGTTCCGGCATAGTTCCAAATGTTTCGTACTCATTTGGACCGTCCCGAACTTCATAGAAGGCGTTAATTTTAGCAACAGTCGAAGTCAACCATAAATCCACGTACCTTTACTCGGTGCGTCCTCTACGTAGCCAAAGTTAGAATAAAATTCCTTTACTACTTCCACAGCAGCTCTATTGGTGATGTAGCAGAGATTCTCCCAACCTCGTTCTTTAATGATCCGCTCAACTTCGCCTCCGGATTCTTAAAAACTCGATTCACAATCGACTTTCTTGCTTGAATGTTTTGAAAATACCGATTTTGTGCTCGTGCATCGACAAATCGGTCGATATCGTAATCTACTCGTCTTTTCTGTCGCGGAGCCATTTTTCGATCGATCTATGAAATTCACAAAAATCGTCACTAAACTTCCTAATATTACTAAGGAGGCTTCCTACAACATCTAAGATCAAATTAAAACAAATTTTATGGATTTCTACCGAGTAATTCTTCCACATTTAGGATTTTTCAAACTTTTTCAATGTGGAGAAAATACATGGTGAAAATAAAAAATTTTTGCATAGGAGTGAAGCACTTACCAAGAGAAGATGAAATCCGGTGTTTTTAGTGATGAAATCGCCTCTAAATCCGAAATTTCGTGAGCCCTAGGGTAGTTTTTGCGAAAATGAGAGGTTGGGGATGATGAATAGTATTTTTGACCGGTCAATTAAAGTGTTTTTTGCGACCTCGCTGTCAGCGAGATTTTTCTCGCCGTCGGCGAGTTAATATTTTTCGAAACCAAAAACTCTCGAGAAAAATCCGCTGTCGGCGAGAAATTTTTGCTCTAACCTTCGCTGTCAGCGAGATCGATCTCGCTGTCGGCGGGATTTTTCTCGCCATCGGCGAGATTCCAAAAAATTTAATTTCTGAAATTCATCACTCATTTTCGTCCTTGATTTGCCTTATATTATATTTCCGATCACATCATTTATTAATTTAATATCTACTTATACACAAACAAATTCATACAATACAACAAATTAACTTTAATATTGAAATCCATGAGATGTACAAACTAACATAATTTTAAACTCTATAATCAAACTTCAATTCTCCAATCCTTACTACTAATCAGCATCGCAAACCAATCCACGACACACTAAATGCTGATACAAAATTATGACGCATATCTCAATTAAGTTTGAGATATTCAAATCATCACTCCACACATAATAAAATCTAAATCAAATCAAATAACATAAATACAAACATACTATGGAAATCTTTACTACTACTCTTCAATGTCGAATCTTCATCTTCTCCGATATTTCCGATATGACGATGATGCACAAATAAGTTATAGTAAAGGCCCGAAGGGAAACTCCGGCAGCATTCTTCGATGATCCAACCCTTCGTCTCGCAAATGAAGAAAGCTAGCTTCCGGGTGTCCGGAATGATCAAAGTGTTCCTTCATCCTCCAAATCAATGTGATCAAATAAATCGGATATATTGTCGATCGAATCTCTCACTTTCTGCAGCTTCTTTCTCCATTCCTTTAATTTTCTTCATAAGTAACTCCGTTTTATCCGAAATAGGCCTTGCTATAGGATTATTCTCGTGAAGCTCTATCGTAGATAAATGTAATTTCATCATTATTGTCCAAAGTAGGGAACATATCCGTAGGATCGAGCGGCTTCCAAGGTAACGTAACCTTTTCCCAAGCTTCATAAGAAACCCGGTACTCGATCGCATAATGCAAAAATAGTAGATGGGTGTCCTAATCCGTGAACCGACCCATGCACAATTAAACCCAATGCGTACTTAACAATTATTGATCCAACATCAATAGGCAATCCATTTTGAATACAATAATTCAATATAAGCGCATTCCTTCGAAACCTTGTTTACCCTCATAGTAGGTAACAATTTAGATGAGATGAAAAAGTGCTAGTGCTTTGAGACAGGATTCAAAAGTGATGCAGAGAAACTAACATACCCGTCTTCACGCATTTCCCTATCTTCCGGTTCATCAGTCAGATATCGAAATATCTCATTCATATTATATCGAGACGGCACAAAATTTGAATAGTGACATACCGGGTGTTTTCTATAGAGAATAATTCATTTACTCTTGATGGAGTAAATGTCACCCATCTTCCTCGGACGTAGACATTCCCATTGTTGATCGCATGTAAGTTAGAGTAGAACTCTTTCACAACTCGGAATAACAACAGCAGACGCAATGTAACAAAATACCTCCCAGTCTGCTCGCGCGATCGTTTCTTCTATCTTCGTAAGTGGAATTCTCTAATCCTCGATTGACAAATCCCCGTTCCTTGATAACTCTTTTCTTTACCAAAACCTTGTTGAAGATCCGCTGCGCTTCTGTACTCACAAATTTCCTCCGGTTAAACACTTCAGAATTAGAGGAATCTATGAATTTGGAGGCCATTATGGTGAATGGAATGAATTCTAGTGAAGAAAGCAGATCTAGAATGATTTAAGAATGGGTTTTCACAAAGGAATTGGTGTTGAAACCGTCCAAATCGACATTCAAATTATAAATAACTCATCTTTATAACTTCCTCGCTGTCGGCGAGAAGTTTATCGCCGTCGGCGACTCAGTTATAAAAACTAAATTAAATTTAGGCGCGAACCTCGCTGTCGGCGAGTATCGACCTCGCCGTCGGCGAGATTCCAAAATAATGTCCAATTTCGCTCTAAATCGAATAATTTCTTTTCTCATCATAATGGTTCGAATATGTGATGATTCTTAATAATAATTGAGTAGTAAAGTTTCAATAATATAGACTAACTATTAAGATACAATAAAAATAGATAACTAATATGGGTTGCCTCCCATAAAGCGCTTGGTTTAACGTCGTCGACCCGACCTAATTTCAATTATTAATCGAGTCGACTAAGCATTAAAACCTCTTTATAGTTAGGTCTTATACCTTCGAAATATGGTTTTAATCTATGTCCATTAACTTTAAATTTATGTCCAGCTTTTGGATCTTCGATTTCTATAGTTCCGTATGAAAATATTTGAGTTATGGTGAAAGGTCCTAACCATCGAGACTTCAATTTTCCAGAAATAATTTCAATCTAGTTTTATATAACAAAACTTCCCGTCCCGGTTCAAAATTTCTCCGATTAATCTTCCGATCATGCCATAATTTCATCTTTTCTTTATAAATCCGATCATTATCATATGATTCATTTCTTAATTCTTCCAATTCATTTAATTGCAGCAATCTTTTCTCACCAGCCTTCCTTCATATTATAATTAAATTCTTTAATCGCCCAATATGCTTTATGTTCTAATTCAACTAGTAAGTGGCATGTTTTTCCATATATAAGCCTGTAAGGAGTCATTCCAATCGGAGTTTTATAAGCAGTCCTATAAGCCCATAATGCAGATGTCTAATCTAATGTACCAATCTAACCTATTTGGGTTTACAGATTTTTCTAATATACGTTTAATCTCTCGATTAGATACTTCAGCTAATCCGCTAGTCTGTGGATGATAAGCAGTGGATATCTTATGAGTAATATTGTATTTTTCTACTAGTTTGTGAATGTATTTATTTCTAAAATGAGTTCCTCCGTCGGTGATAATCACTCTCGGCATTCCAAATCTAGTAAAAATATTTTTCATCGTAAATTTTGAAACACTCTTAGCATCACACCTAGGTAAAGCTTGTGCCTCAATCCATTTGGAAACATAATCAACAAACTTACTAATATATATGAGTTTCCAAACGAAGGAATAAAAGGTCCCATAAAATCTAATCCCCAAACATCAAAAATTTCAACTTCTAATATAAAATTCGTAGGTATTTCGTTTCTTCTAGATATATTTCCTACTCTTCGACATTTATCGCAAGTTTTAATATATCCGTATACATCTCTAAATAGAGTAGGCCAAGTAAAATCCAGATTGTAGAATCTTATAAGCAGCTTTATCGGTCCCAAAATGTCCTCCAAAATCGAATCATGACATTTTTGAATAATTGGTTCGATTTCTTCATAAGGTACACATCTTCTAATAATTAAATCCTTACATCGTTTATATAAATATGGTTCATCCCAAAAATAGGTTTTCGTATCATGGATGAATTTTTCTCGTTTTTGCAAAGTTAGCATAGATGGTAAAATATTACTAACTATATAGTTTACTATATCAAGCATACCATGGTATTTTCCACTCATCGATATTATATAGTTGTTCATCGGGAAAATCGTCTATAATTTCATTTTCAATATCGGATAATTCATGATTTTCTAATCTTGATAAATGATCCGCAATTTGATTATCAGTTCCTTTCTTATTAACGATCTCAAAATCGAATTCTTGCATTAATAGCATCCATCTAATTAATCTTGGTTTGGAATCTTTCTTTTGCATTAAATATTTGATAGCTAGAATGATCGATATGCACGATACATTTTGTTCCAATCAGATAAGGTCTAAATTTATTAAAACCATATACTACCGCTAATAATTCTCTTCTCCGTAATCGTATAATTTATTTCAGCATTATTTAGAGTTTTACTAGCATAAGTATATAACTTTAAAAATCTTTTCATATCTTTGCCTAAGAATCGCTCCTACAAGCATAATCACTAGCATCACACATAAGCTCAAATGGTTTCTCCCAGCTAGGTGAAACTATTATAGGTGCTCGTAATTAATTTTTCTTTTAAGAGTTCAAAAGCATTCGGGCATTTGATTGTAAATTCAAATTTCTTGTCCTTTTCGAGAAGTTGGCATAGTAGGTTTAGTAATTTTTGAAAAATCTTTTATATAGCGTCCGTAGAATCCAAGATGTCCTAGAAAACTTCTTACCCCTTTTACCGTAGTTGGAGGTGGTAATTTAGTTATAACTTGAATTTTTGCAGGGTCCACTTCCATGACTTTTTCCAAAATTTTATGCCCTAATACAATGCCGCCCGCAACCATAAATTGACATTTCTCCCAATTTAGAACTAAATTTGTTTTCTCACATATTTCTAATACTTTTTCAAGATGAGTTAAGCATGTGTCAAATGATGTTCCAAATACAGAGAAATCATCCATAAATACTTCTATTCCATTGTCAATTAACTTACTAAATATAGACATCATACATCTCTGGAATGTTGCTGGTGCATTACATAATCCAAAAGGCATTCCTCGAAAAGCGAAAGTTCCATAAGGACTAGTAAATGTAGTTTTCTCTTGATCCTCAAGAGCAATTTGTATTTGATGATAACCGGTGTATCCATCTAGAAAACAAAAATACTTATGTCCGGCTAATCTATCTAACATCTGGTCTAGAAATGGTAAAGGGAAGTGATCTTTCCTGGTGGCGGTATTTAATTTCCTATAATCAATACATATACGCCAACCAAGTAATCTTGTCTTATAGGAATAAGATCATTATTTTCATTGGTAGTGACGGTCACACCTCCCTTCTTAGGAACACGGTGAATTGGGCTTACCTAAGCATCGTCGTAAATAGGATATATAATACCATTATCTAACCATTTTAAAATTTCTTTCTTAACTACTTCTTTCATTATCGGGTTTAATCTCCTTTCTGGGATCTCGCTTTAGGTTTATGTTCATCATCTAAAATAATTCTATGCATACGGATTGAAGGACTAATTCCTTTAATATCTGCTAAAGTCCAACTAAAAGTTTTCTTATATTTTTTTAAAGTTTCTAAAAGTTTTTGTTCTTGAGATTCGTTTAATGCGGATGAAATAATAACTCGATAAAGTTGAAGAATTACCTAAATAAGCATATTTCAAATGATCAGGTAATATTTTTAGCTCAAGTTCAGGAGGTTTAATAATTGATGGAACTATATTCTTGTCGGTGTTTTCAGTATTATCCAAAAATTCAAATCTTTCCTGAATATAATCTAGTTCTTCATTATTATCTTCAATTAATTCAATGTTTTCTTTTTCTAATTTATCTTCGTAATATTCCTTTAAATGTTCTTGTTGTAAATGTCCAAGTATTTCCATCCGAAAACATTCATCATCTTTTTCTAGCGCAGGATATTTCATTGATTTTGCAATATTAAATGTAACTTTTTGGTCATTTACTCTCATAGTTAATTCTCCTTTCTGAACATCAATCATAGCTTTTCCAAGTAGCTAAAAATGGTCTTCCTAAAATGATAGGAATTTCTTTATCTTCCTCCATATCTAAAACAATAAAATCTACCTGGGAAGATAAATTTATCCACTTTTACTAACACATCTTCAATAACTCCCTTAGGATAGTAACCGAACAATCGACTAATCGAACGGTTATCGAAGTAGGTGTAATTTTTCCTAATCCTAATCTCTTAAAAATCGATAGAGGCATTAGATTGATGCTTGCTCCTAAGTCACACAAAGCTTTTCCATAAAATTTTTCTCCTATAGCGCGTGGTATAGTGAAACTACCGAGATCTTTCAATTTTTCAAGAAGCTTCTTCGAATAATAGCACTACACTCTTCACTAAGTGCGATTGTTTCATTATCGGTGAATTTTCTTTTCTTATTTATAATATCTTTCATAAATTTTACATAATTTGGCATCCGATCTAAAGCTTCGACAAAAGGTATATTGATTGTTAATTTCTTTAATATTTCAAGGAATTTAGCAAATTGTTTATCTTTTTTATGTTGAGCTAGTCGTTGAGGAAATGGTGGTGGAGGTTTTTCAACGTAAATTTTCATAGGTATTAAAGGATGTTCTAAGTTTGAATCTTGTTGAAGTGTTTCCTTTTCAATTTCCACTTCCTCTTTTGGCTTTCAAGTTCTTTTTGAATTTGAGGTTCTAATTCTTTTCCACTCCTTAGTTGTATTGCTTTAATTTGTTCTTTTCCTCGATCTTTAGGATTTATTTCCACATTACTAGGAAAAGTTCCGGGTATTCTATTATTTAGCGCGTAGTAGATATGTCCAAGTTGAGTTTCGATATTTTTAATAGATGTTCCTTGAATTTGTAATTGATTTCCTTGAATTTGTAGTTGATTTCCTTGATTTTGTAGTTGATGACCCATATTCAAAATTAATTCATCCATAGATAATTTCTTATCTTTGAATCGAGGGTTATTGTTATTAAATCCAGGTGGGTAATTAGGTTTATAGTTTGGATTTGCTTGATTAGGTTGATTCATCCATTGTTGATTAGATGTGTTATTCCAATTAAAATTTGGATGAGTTTTCCAACCAGGATTATAATAGTTTGAAAAAGGGTTATTAGTTCTATTATTAATAGCATTTAAAGTTTCATAATTAGATTGAGATTCTATGATTTGTCCAGATGAGTTTTCTTCTAAAGTAGGAGAGTAGTTCATTCCAAAATGATCTAATTTCTTAGATATAGCGAGCAATTTGAGAAGCTAACATAGATATTGCATCGTTTTCATGAATGCCGGCCATCTTTTTCGGATTTACTCTATCAACGAGCCATTGGAAATTATTTGTTGCCATTTCTTCGATTAGTGCATAGGCTTCATCAAATGGTTTAGACATTAATGAACCTCCAAGTAGACAGCATCGATGATTGATCTTAAAGATCCTACTAATCCATTATAAAAGGTTTGAATAATCGGCCATACTGTAACGCATGATGTGGGCATTTCCTAAGAAGTTCCTTAAATCTCTCCCAAGCTTCATATATTAATTCTCCATCTAACCGACAAAAAGAAGTTATATCATTTCTAAACTTAGCGAGTTTTAGATGGTGGAAAATATTTGGATAGAAATTTTTTTGATAATTCTCCCCAAGTTTTAATAGATCCAAGTAGCTAACGAATTCAACCACATTTTAGCCTTATCCCTTAATGAAAAAGGAAAAGTCTAAGTCTTATAAGCATCGTCGGATACTCCTTGATATTTAAAAGTAGTACAAAGTTCTAGAAAACTAGCAAGATGTAAGTTAGGATCTTCGGTAGGTGAACCACTAAATTGATTGTTTTGTACCATTTGGATAATTACGAGTTTAAGTTCAAATGAATTAGCAGTTTACATCGGGGTTTTGAATAGTTAAATGAATTTCATCCGATGTAGGGTTGGCATAATCTCTTAATGGTCTTTGTTGGTTCATATTTTGAATTTCGGGAATATTCGCCATTTGTGTTAAATTTATAATTTGTTTCTTTTGTTTTCTAATTCTTTTAATTGTACGCTCTAATTCGGAATCGTAAGGTATTAAATTTTCGTTTCCAAATTTGCGCATACAATTTTAGAATAGATATTAATTTATTTATTATGATTATTTTAAAATAGATCCAGTTACCCTAGTAAATTTTTCTTACTTTCCCAGCAACGGCGCCAAAAACTTGGCCCACAATTTTATATTATGATATTTTTAATTTAATTGCAACGACGCCAAAAACTTGACCCCGCTATATTATATGTATAGAATTGTAATTGTTTATGTTGTGGATGCTACGCAAGTATACGTATCGTATCAAGTAAAACGAGGCTCTAGTGGAGTCCCGGTTATCGATCCCACGAGGAAATAGAAAATTAAATAACAACTAATTTTAAAATAATAATAATAATAATTTTAAAATAGTATACGAAAATTTGGAATTCTAAATTTAAGCGCAATAAACTAAGTATTTTAATTAGGTAACTTAACTAAGTAGAAAATTAATACGTATTGAAAGTGCAGGAAATTAAACTAATTGCTAAATAAGTCTTAACTATTCAGAAAAAGTATCTTTCCCCTTGTTTAGAAATTTAAGTGATTGATGAATTTAAATAGATAATTTTAAGGTATTGTGACAAATAGGAGCATTCTTATTCTTTACCCTTTGGTCCAGGTGTAAAGAATATTGACTAATCCTATGTTTGATTACTGAATCTGCGGCTAAGGCTGGGAGGATACCGATCGCCACTTCGTAGCTCCCACGTTCCCTCGCCCGAGGGCTAACATCTACACTTCGACTCTCAAACAATAGGACCGAATTGAATATTTTAGTCCGTCACACTAAATGCTCGATTCTACGCCCAATGGATATTATTTCCCTATTTATTTGCACCTTCCTTCCAAGGCTTTTGAATTCCCGAATATCCGATGTAATTTTTACTATAGTTGATATTCAACATATTTTAACAAATCAAATGGCCAGTTGAAAGTAAATTAAGTTTTAAGTAAAAATTATCACAATTTATTAATATATATAAAAGTACTTCTGTTTTAAGTTCATCAAGTCACTTAATTTCATAACAGGGAGAAAGACTAATAAACTACTCAGAATGCATAGGAACTAAACTAAGCATGGATTTCATTTAAAGTTAAAAACAATAAATACAAATACTTATCTCGATTTATCCCTAAGCAGACTCCTCGCAGTTCCTTTGACTCTTCCTTCAAGTACAGCAAGACTCACTAAAAAAACTCACTAACTCACTAAAGACTCACTAATTACACTAATTAAGACTCTAAAGACTGCTCACACACATAAATAAAAGACTCTTAAGACACAAATTGACACACACAACACAAAATAACACACTTAGAAGTTGAATTTTGGCCTCTATATATAGAGGTGAGCAAAGGACCAAGAGGTGTGTAAGCATCCCTTCAAAAAGTGTCCAGGTTCAATGTATCTGCGCCATTTGAACTAGCTCGCCGTCGGCGACGAACTACCTCACCTGTCGGCGAGGCTTCTAGAAGGTCTTCGAACCGCGCTATCTCGCCGTCGGCGGGCTCGGGCTCGTCGTCGGCGAGACGGTCTATAAATCCTTCGGAATTTTCTTCCTCGTACCCTCGCCGTCGGCGAGCTCGATCTCGCCGTCGGCGACTCAAGACTAAATTGCATTATTTTCTTCCTTTTTGCTCCAAATCCGCTCCTTTTTATGATTTTTGCTTTTATCACCTAAATTCTCCATTCTCGCAACAAAATAAAGAAAATACCTTTCTTTAAAGTGCAATTTCATCAAAAATAGGTATGAATTTCTTAATAAATTTTTCAGTGATCACCAGGAAAGCTAGAGCTGCTGAAGTGGCTTTTCTAGAGGAAATTCCTGAAGAAAGAGAAGAACTGCTTGAGTATATACCTCTATTGGAAGGGAGCAGGTTTCACCCCCTCTCCGCCGCATCAGATGAAGAGGATGTCTGTAGGATCGCCACTGCATTACCCCGACCTGCGTACTACAACAATTACAAAAGAAAAAGGGATAAGGCTACGCCATTTGCCCGACTACAAGCTGTGATAGAAAGATTAGCAAAGAAAGAAAGATGCCCTGCGTTAGAAATCTTAAGAAGGATAGGACGGGCGCCAGCTAAATTCTGCCTCGGACCGCGAATAGAGCCTGTTGCTGCCACTGAGAAACCAAAGAAGAAGATAAAAGCCAGTCCACCCGTTGTTGTATCGGGTCTGCAAATTAGGGAGGATACCACCTTCCGGCGATATAGCCGACAGATCATCCTGTCCTAGGCTTCCAGCTGCGAGAAGGATGGTATGGCGACCTACTACCGGCGAGCTAAGACCAAAACAATGTCCTGAGAAGAAAAGTCTCGTCAGGAGACTTGAATCAGAAGAAAGTGCTACTGCAATAAAGGGGACTCCCGGGAAGGAAGTTCAACAACCGTCACGAGACGACTGCGAGACTATGCGGAAAAGGCCATTAGAGGATGCCATGGACAAGTTGAGGACCGACATCCAACAGTTAGCAAAAGAAAGAGAAGAAGAGTTAGGAGATGAAATTGACTCATCAGAGTTCATGGATGACGAGTATGCCGAGATCAACATGGTTGAGACACGAGCATCGTCAGCTTCGCAAGGTGCTCCTGCACCTGCGAAAATAGATGAACCGGAGGTGTTGAGAGCACAACTTCGGGAAAGAGATGATACAATTTCCCAGATGGCAAAGAGGAAGGAAGAGATGGCTGCTGCCTTAGCCACTCTCCAGAGTCAGGCCCAGCCTCAGAAAGAGACACCCCCAGAAATTATCCATATTGCGGATGGAGAAAAGGAGATCACATCCGTCAACGGGGATGAACAACCAAAGAAAGATCCTACACAAAGCATGATTCCAGAAAAAGACATTAAGAGCATGGTAGAACGACGGAGTGCGAGAAGCTTTAGCACAATCCGAGAATGGAGCATCTATTCGGACGGGTAGACCTTACCCCGAAAGTTCGATGCGATCTAGTACCCAAAAGGCTTCGTACCACCTCTGTTTAAGACTTTTGATGGAACAGGAAAGCCTCAATAGCATGTCACACATTTTCGTGCTAGTTGCTGCAATGCCGGTGGGAGCGACGCTTTACTCTTCCGCCAGTTCTTCAGCAGTTTGTCAGGGATTGCCTTCGGCGGGTACGCGAATTGCCGAACGGTTCGGTAAAGACCTTTTCGAAGCCGGAGAATCTCTTCGTTAAACGATTTGCCGGGGCTCAGCACCACATCACTATCGGTGATCTAGTAGTGGAGCAACAAAAGCTGAATGAGACTTTAGCGGATTACATACTTCTATGGAGAAACTTAAGCATGAAGTGTGAACCGCAGCTTCAAGAACAACATGCAGTCGGCATCCTACTCAAAAGTATCCATGGCCCGATAGCACTCCTCCTTAAAGGATTTACAATCAAGACTTTCGAGAAGTTGCTTAGCAAGGTCGGGAGCTTGCAAGAAGAGGCAAAACAGTTAAGTTTCGCAGACAAGAACGATAAGCAGAAGCCTGTGAAAACATTCGAGAAGAAATCTGGAATCATCGCAGCAGTAGATAAAGGCAAGCAACCAAGGTAGATACCGTCAGAGCGACCACAGCCTAGTTATCAGCCACCGTAACGAATATACCAACAACCTCAGCAGGGCTATCAACAACCTCAGCAGGGTTATCAGCAACCTCGTCCGAGCTACCAGTCTCCTCAGCATTATGAACAACCGCCTCGTTCTTCACGTACTTTAAGAGAACTTCTAAATAGAGAATATCCATTCAAAACTGAAGCAGTGGCGAAGATGTTCCGTAGCTTAATGAAGACACCGAATTTTTAGTCGCCGAGCCCAAGAAGCCGGAGGAAGTCAATAAGAAAGATCATCCGAACTATTGCCCTTACCATCAGATGCTTGGACACAAGATAGAGGATTGCATCACTTTCAAGTGTTGGCTTGATGACAATCTCCTGAAAGGGAACATAACGATCCCAAAGGAATACATGAAGGAACTCCAAAAAGGAGGTTCCGTCAATGTTATTTTAACGGATCCCATTGTTCCGATAAACCCTTACACTACTGATGATGGATGGAGTACTGTATGGACAAGATTATCAAAGAAAATTTTGGATCACATCCAGGCCGCTTCAGTACGCGCTTCAACTCAGAGTTTGAAACCTGACGAGCCGACACTATCACTTGCTATTGAAGAACCGCCCCAGAAGGAGGAGAAGATCGTGGAAGAAAAGAAGACCGAGGCTCTGAAGAGTAGACTAGGGGCTGCTTATCGTAGGATGGTTGTTTCCGATTCGGGGGAGAAATCCCTCGAACTCCTGACTCTGTATGATTATCTGCTCGCTCCGGCGAGATCTTATAATGATAAGGGTTATGGCGTTGGCTACGTTTTGACTGTTTCTAACGATTACGTAACTAGCGACAACCGGCTTAATCCGGATCTCGATTCCAATATAAATAACGACAAATCATACACAACCTCAACGACCACGATGAAGAAGATGTTCACAAAGGAGGCTATGAAAGCTCGACAAGCAATGAGTCCATTTATGAATTCCGAGGGGCTCCGATCACGATAGAGTTAGAACCCTCAGACACCGAAGAAACTTCAGAAGAGCCAGTGGTTCCAATTCAAGAGGATACATCGACAGATTCAACACCAAATTTAGAAGAAATAACTGAAGTAAATTTAAGAAGCGGAAAAGTTCTACCCTCGAGAATGGGTCCAAAGGATAAATGAAAGTAGTTGGTTGCTCAGGAAGAGCCAAGCCCAATGAGAGGAACTGCCCATTTGGGAAGAAACCGAGGAACATGGTAATAAAGTGGACTACAACGTGCTAGCCCATCTTAGGAAGCTACCGACCAAACTAAGCATATACGACGCTACGATCTGTCGAAGGAGATGAGGGAGGCTCGATCGAGGCTCTACTCGATCCGGGAGATTTGTTTAGCCCAAATGGTCGGTAATTCCTTCGACAAGGTTTGCTCGTTAAGAGATCAGCGAGGTGTTACCTTCACGAACAATGATCTATTACTGGGAACAGCTGATCACAACCGACCGTTATACATTTTAGTCACTATTGGAAAGTTTACGCTCTCCAGAGTGTTGGTTGATCCGGGAGCATCAATCAACATAATGAATCTTCGGACGCTAGCATATTTGGAAATTGATGCTCGCGAGCTTGAAGCAGACAAAATGCTATTAAGAGGTTTCAATCAAAAAGGAGAAAGAGCTCTTGGATCGATAACACTACTAATGAAGACCAGTGATTTAGCAAAGACAACCGCAAAATTCCACATAATTGATTCTGAGACATCGTTCAACACTCTACTGGGTTGGCCATGGATCCATGAAAACCGGATGGTGCCGTCGTCTCTGCACCAGTGCATAAAGTATTACGAAGGAGGGGAACAGTGCATCAAAGGTGATTTGCAACAGTTCTCCGTGCATGAAATTGGAATTCATGAAGATGCGGCCTACCACGCGCCTCCGAAGAAAACAACCTTTTCCAGAAATACCATACCAAATGAAGCAAAAGAAATTCGAGACGATGAAGAACCTGAAGTTTTAGTCCAACAGTTACTCACCACTCCCTTACGGCGAGATGGTGAAGACTTCTCCAGAACTCGCACCCGAGGTCGAGGCCTGGGACGAGGACGTGGAAGAAATGTTGGAACAGTTGGACAGAAGAAATCGGTTATCGATGTTGATTGGGAGAACAATTCTGAAGAAGAAGAAGAAATTGAGAAAGAAGCAGCGACAATAAGTCAAAAGAAACCCCAGTTCAAGATCTCTCTCGAAGATGAAGGGAATGAAGAATAAAAATCAATGTACGAGAAGATTAACCATTATGTACATACTATGACCCTGACCCCGATCCATTCTAACAAGATCGAGGGTATGGTGGTCAAGGAGGTGCATGTTGGTGGTACTAAGCCAATCAAGTTTTACCGTGGTGCTTCTTCTTCCAATAATGAAAAATATGTACAATTTGAAGATGTTACTTCTTCCGAATTAATGGAACTACCTTTTGAGTGGTACTCTCTCTGTGTTCAAAATTTAATTCAACGTGGTGTTTTACCTAAACGGTGGACAAAAGGTCAATCACAACACTTTGAAAAATTATGGAATAATGCCGGTCAGCCTCCCAATTCAAAACATGGTCTCGGATTCGGCACAGTAGGATCAGTTGATGATGCAAAATTTTGCTTGGTTGTCACTTGCGAACCTAATAAAGACTGCTTGGAAGCTTAAGAAGATCTCGAAGATCTACCAATCGGAGACGCTCCACCAAAATTCGAAGAATAAATCAAATCTACAATAGACGAGTTAATGGAAGTTAACTTAGGTACTAGCGAAGAGCCTAGGCCAACCTTTGTTAGCTCCTTACTCAATAAAGAAGATTTCGAGGAAATAATCAAGCTACTAATGGAATTCAAGGACTGTTTTGCTTAGAGTTACGACGAAATGCCAGGATTAGCTCCAGAAGTCGCAGTACACAGGCTAGGAGTGGATCCTACTTCCGTTCCAGTTAGACAAGCTCCATGAAGAATGTGTCTAGAGATTTGTTGACCTCATTTCTGATGAGTTCTTCTCTTCCCTCTTTAGTGTTTAGGATCTAGCCTTAGGCTTTTCCTTTGACTATCTTAGAGGACTAGAATTGGGACCCATCCCTTAGAAATTTAAACCACTTCTTGTCTCCCTGCAAACCCCACAAGCTGGATTGTAGACCCCTAATCACCTAGAGGGTTGAGATCAAATGTGGAGGTTTAAAGGATGAGTTCCCTATAGGACTCTTTGGCCTTAGGACCGCTACTGGGTGGCACGGTGCAGTGAGGGTTGACTTACACACTCATTACACTCACACTCTACACTCTCACACACACAATCCAAATCCTAAAACCACACCTATACCCAACTTGACTCCCCGACTCATGTAGGTAATTCATATGGATGGACCTCGACCCCAAGCCCCGGCTAAGAGGGTTAAAAACAACATAGTGAATGCCTCCAATGAGTCCTCTCATGGCTCATATGGGATTAATATGGCTTCATGGCTCAATCAAAGTGATTCCATTTCACTCACAGTTGATCAATCTTCATTCTTTCAAAATTTCAATTTTTGACCCCAGGGACCTACACCCATCGAACCTGCCAAAAGCCTTTGAAATTGCCCAAATCCTCCAAAAAATCTCCAAATCACCCAAAAGTCCTCAGAATCAATCCTAAACATTTTCCCCCACTCAAATTGACCATCTCCAGCCAAAAATACCAAAAATTTCTAAAAATACCCCCAATACCCTCCAAATTACCAAAATGCCCCTCTTGACCCAAAAATCCAAAAATTCAGAAAATTCCCAGAAAATTCCAGAAAATCCCAAATATTCCCAATTTCATTTTGTCCAACTACACCATGGGCCAATTTTGTCAATTTACCCTACTTTTACCAAAACCCCCAATTAAGCCCATTTTAAACCCAAATGAACCCAATGTCAAACCAAATCACCCCAACTGACCCCACTTTTGGTCCAATTCAATTCTGAACTTCAATTCAATATCCACAATATCAATCTAGACCAAATCCAAGTCCAATTTGATTGACATTTGAATCCAATTTCACTTTTGACCTTAAAGCCCAATTTGGACCCATGACCCAAACTTAGCCCAAACCAAACCAATTCAACTCCAATTAACCCCAAACCTTTTCTAAACCTTCCCTAACATCCCCACAAACAAAACACTAACATGATTTGCCCAAAATTTGGACCCAAACCTTACTCAAATTCAACCCAAACCCAAAATTCCCTAAATGAGCCTACACCCAAACCTAACCCAAATAAGCCCAAGTCCCAAAACCAAAACCCAACCAAAGTTGAAACATCTTTGAAACACTCCCATAAACATTTCCTAACATTAATTTTATATCAATTTCAACCCTAGCCCAACATTGGCCCAAATTAGCCCAATTTGACCTACATTGGCCCATTTACCAAATGAACCCAAATTCGACCCAATTCAATTCCAAACTACCTCAAATTTGCTTCAAATCATTCAAGACACATCCTTAAACTAAACTCAACATTTATTTGGCATGGCCCTTTGCAAAATTTTTCATCTAAAAGCCCATTGTTAAACATAAAGGCCCACTACCTTAAACCTTCCTAAAAGCCCACTTCCACCAAATTCAAAAGCCCAAATCAATCTAAAGCCCACATGACACTTTTCCTCATCACACATTCAATTTAAAATCATTCCTAAAGTCCTAATTTATCAATTAAACAATTCTAAATCAAGCCTCATAACAATTCCCATCAAAATGCCAAAATTCACAAAATCCTTTTTTTATGAAATTGACCAAATCTT
This sequence comes from Papilionanthe hookeriana x Papilionanthe teres, assembly GCA_022702705.1. Classification (NCBI taxonomy): domain Eukaryota; kingdom Viridiplantae; phylum Streptophyta; class Magnoliopsida; order Asparagales; family Orchidaceae; genus Papilionanthe; species Papilionanthe hookeriana x Papilionanthe teres. The sequence goes on along the minus strand of CM040437.1, from coordinate 14,517,094 downwards.
TTCCCAAGCCATATGGAGCCATGAAGCCACATGTAAGCCATTGGCAAGCCATGAGAATCTCTAATTTGTCAACCCTCCTTAAATGGCAAAAGGAGGAGGTCCTTTAAGCACCTCCTAAAAGTCATTAACCTTAAACATGTTTCACCTTAACCCAAATTTAATCCAAATATATTTGGATAAGGACTTCTCCTTGCCAAACTAGCTGATTCCTTTGACTCCCCACAACACCCAAAGCCACCTTGAAGGGTGAACCAAGCCCAAAAGGTAGACTTGACCAAATCAAGCCAAAATTGGCCTTCCCCCATTCCATTTTAAATCAAGCTTTTGACACATGGCAAAGCTCAATTGCCTACACAAAACCCCAGCCCTGACCCACCTGAACTTGAGGGTGACCCTTGCCTGCCGGCCAGCCACCTGAGCCGCCGGAAAACACCATGGCCGAGACCTTGGGAGGAGCCAAGTTTTGGAATTCCACCTTCTTGAGCTGTCCCACTCCAAATGGCCATTGCAGTCGTTCTTCTCCTCACCGGAGCAGGCGATCCCAACCCCTAACTCCCACAGGAGGTCCTCCGACCATGCCTATTTAAACACCACCTCTCTCGGCCATGGAAGAGGTGCTGAAACAAACCTTAAGGAAACTCTGCCAAAATCACTCCAGACTCTTCCCCACACCTGGAGAACTTGATCCCCACTGAAATTCCCCTGTCATTTCCTCTCTGTGAGCTCAATTTCAGAGTTGAAATCCAAGCCCAAAACCGGGACACTTCACCACGGTGAGTCAATCCTCAAATTGATTGACTCTACACCTTCACCAGACCAAGAGGAGAAGTTCCCCAGCAAAAGCCCCCTCACCAGGCCAACCATTGCTTCCAGCCTCCAAGCTTTGTGATCGGTTGTGGTCACTTTTGTACCTAGGCAATTCACCAGGCCAAGGGACTTCATCTGGAGCTTGCTTGGACCCAATCGAAGGTGACATAGCCCTCATATTGAAGCTTCACTTCTCTGAGCAAAGGTATGAGCTCTCTCCTTCTCCCGAGCTTCTAGAGATTCTCCATTTAGTTTGAGTCAATTTCAATGCATGTTTACCATATGGATGTGTTTGTCTCTTTAAGACGAATCCATAGAGCATAAGAACACAAAAATCCGTTGAGAATCGAGTGAGAAATTAGGGTTAGAAGGTCGACAGTCACGGGTTCACACCAGTCGTAGACGATGCTTGGGAGCCGTTGGATCGCACGTGTATCGAGCGAACGGTCGGGATCGAGCCTGACAACGCAACGGGACATGAACCGCGGGCCACGTGGCATCCCAGTCAGATGGCGGCACCGAATCAAGAGGCGACGCGTGGAGCTTCGGAGGCGCCGAGGTTGAGTCAGCGCCGCGTGGATAAGTAGGAAAATAGGGTATTTTTCTATTTATTTAATTACCATAACTTCAAAAATTCATAACTTTGTGTAGAAAAATCCTAAAAATAAAATAAAAATACCCTCTTGCTCAGTGAACAGAGGAGAATAATGTGGAAAATAAATCAAGTAATTTCATTAAGTATTTTATTTTTAATGATTTATTTACTCTCTCGCATTGTTTTAATTCTCCATTTGCATAGGCAATTCATCATGGCATGAGACCATAGGGCTTTTGAAGCCTTCGAACTTGGGAAAATTCCCTGAATTTTCCAAGGTCGAAGACCATCCCTATGAGAAGTTATTGATTTTCCAAGTTCATGTTACTGTTTTGAGTATTTTAATTCCAATAATTAGCATGTTGAGAAATAAATTCTAGGAAAATTTGGTGATGTTTCTTATGACCAGAGGAACCTAGGAAAAATAGGTTTTGAGTTAGTTCACTTGGAATAACTCTAATTGGTCTAAACACCCAAAATTGAACTTTAATTAATTAGGGTTAATTACACATCAAATTAACTTGAAAACAATTCTCCACTGTCCTTTAGGGTCAGAAGAGTCTCACATAAAAATTTGAAACCAATTGAACTTGATTAACCCCACCAAATGGGTTGATTAAGCCTCTTAAGCAAAAATGGATAAAATTAAACTTTAAAAATTCATAACTCACAAAATACCTTTCAAAAATTCACAAAAATGGTTTTGGAGCTTCTTTGATATCAGAGGATCTTAGGAAAATTAAAATTGTAATTTTCTAAAAAAGTTGATTTTTATCGATATTTTAATATTTTTAATAATTAAAAAATAATAAAAATCATAAAAATATTAAAAATTACCAAAATGTCACATTTTGAATTCTAATTACTTAGGAACAAACCAAATATTTTTCTTAAGTCCCTAGGATAAGACATTAAATTTTAATGGCTTAATGTAATTTTTAATATTAAAAAATGTATTTTTTCAATATTTTCAATAAAATAATTCTAATAAATAAAAAAAAAATCAGATAAATGTAAAATTTGTTTCTCTGAACTCCTTGAGGTCAGAGAGATTTAAGAAAAATATAAAATCCTTTTTTCAACTTTAATTTTATTTTAAAATTAATTAATACTCCAAAACTCAAAATAATTCTAATAAATAAAATATAATCCAAAAAATCACAAAAATTGGTCCAAATGGTCCTCTGGTCATTAGGAATGTCCCATAATTTTCTTAAAGATAGAAACATTTCCTTGGTCATGTTATTGAATTTTCCTTGAAAACCCCTATTTTTCATTACAAATAATTACATAAATAAATTAAAAACAGAAAAATCACATTTTCTCCTCTAAAGTCTTAATTGACATGTAAGTGAGGTTACATAAAAATTTCAAGTTCATTTGAGCTTAGTTTAGTGAGTTATAGAATTATTAAGCTTGAAGGGCAAAATGGTAATTAAAAATTTCAACCTTTAATTAAAATTTTAGGATTAATCAAAAGGGGAGGGTAAAATATTTGATTCTAAACTGATTTTGGATGATTGAAACTTAAATGATTGAGGGTAGAAACCCACTAACCATTTCAAAAATAATTAAAATAAAACTTTAATTAATTAATTAATTGAAGTTTTGGGAGAATAATAGAAATTGTAATTATTAAAGTAGGGATATTCTTAAGAGGATATTTATTCTTTAATTTAAAAATCCCTAAATAAACCACTTCAATAATACTTAATTCTTAATTAAAAAAAATTAAAATAATAATCAAGATTAAAATTAAACTAAAATTAAATCAAATTAAGATTAAAATTAAACTAAAATTAAATTAAATTAAAATTAAAATTAAATTAAAACTAAATTAAATTAAAATTAAATTGAAATTAAATTAAAATTAAATTAAATTAAATTAAATTAAATTAAATTAAATTAAATTAAAGTTAAATTAAATTGAATTAAATTAAATTAAAATCATTTAATAACAAACCTAAATGAAATCATTAAGAATTAAATCTAAAATAACTTGAAGACTATTCCAAACTTAAACTAATTTTCTATAATTAAGTCAAAATTAAAATTAAATCATTAAGTTTAAATCATTAAAATACTTAATAAGTTGATTTGCCCTTTTAAAGTTCTTATTATTATAACTCTTAAATGAGGTATCAAGTGAAGTGTTACTTCACTTATAGGATATTCAAATGTCCTAGTTCATCGAGCAAGAGAACAAAACTTAAACTCCTGGATGATTAATTCACTTGTATAATTAAATTCTCTTGGACTTAAAACAATCCTAGAGGTATTGAAAAGATATTTAAGACTCGTCTTAAGCACTTCCTCAATATGATAAGATGTTTATAAGAACAACTGAATTTAATTGTTCTTGGGTGAAGAAAGTCATCCTTAGACCAAAACACAAGGACCTAGACGTCATAGGAGATGATTAGCTATAGGATTAGGACTTTGGTAGACAACCAAAACCTTTCCCTTAGCTTTACCTAGGTATTTGCTGAAATATTTAAATGCCTTAACATGTGTTTTAAGTGCAGCTTGGGGTGACGGGAAGACCCTCCAGGTACACTTTTATTTTATTGCAATTTACTTTATTGCAATGCACTTTACCTTTCTTGCATGTTAAATAAAACTGTTGCATGAAAACCAAAACCTTTAGGATAGTCCCCGAACCGAAACCAAAACTAAATTAAAAGTCATTACAAGATAAAAATCACCGCCACAACATTTCAAAATATAAAACAACTCAAAATTTAATCACAAACAGAACAACAAAACTACAATTGCAACTAAATTAAAACGTCTCGTTGAATGATCGAGAATACCTCGGATGATGTAACCCACGTGTTGCCAATGGGATTTTCCACGATCTAAATGAAAGTGTGGAACTCATTCTGTTGAGTTTAGCAAATTCATCTGGACTAAGTGAATTCAATGAAAATAACGGTGCGGGATGACGGAACCGTGGGATCTTAATCGGTTCCGTTTAAACAACTTTAAGATTTGTTTTAATTAAAATATTAAAAACACTTGGATTTTAAGATTTTCTCTAAACCAAAACACTTCTCTCATCTCCTGATTTATGACTTCTAAAACTAAACCTCTGCAACAACAAGGAGCTCAGAGCATGGTGGGCAGCTCGGCCATCGTCGTCAGCAAAACTTGTGTCTACTTCAGCGAAACCTTTCTTAGAATTAAACAACAAAGCCATAGGATTTCGAGGTAGTTTGCCTAGTGCAACATAAATCCTCAACTCTTCGTTAGGCGTCTGCATAATAATGTTATGTAAATTAAGCCCAAACCGGTCTTAGGACTCCGAGGTAGTCGTTTGGTACGACATAAACCCTCACTTCTTCGAGGCTATTTGCATGACTGTGTCATACAAATATAAGTCATAATTAATTAAAATTGGCAAGATTGAAATATCAGATAATTTTAGGATTTTCTTAAATCGAGCCAAACAATAGGATAGTTTGGGAAGTTGCCAAGATTCCTCTTGATCCTCAACTTCTCCTACTTCTCTTCCTTTGAACTCCTGAAATCAACTGTTCCAAATTTGAGCTATTCCCTATTGAAATTTCCAAAATCCAATTGTTTGAAAACCTTAAACTTTGAAATTCTTGAGAGCAAAACCACTGATCATTATCGAGAGTTTTCTTAAATGATTCCCGTCATTTAAGATGTAATTAACTATAGAGGCTTGCCCTTATAGGGAACTTTAAGAACCCGGGTATTATAAACCTCGCTTAATTCATTTATATTAAGCGGGGGAACTTGCTCGGCTTATAAAATTGGTTCGCGGACCAAACGGATGTCACAAATCTCCTAGTTTATTTAATCGAGCCCCATCATCAAGCGATAGTGATACTATTCTTCGGGATAGATACATGGTTTGTGGTGCGGTGCTCGTTTATATAAACTATTTGGGATGTGAGATCGGTTTGATTTCATATCTTAAAACTTTTAAACTTAAAATTACTTTCAAAATCAAATGTTATCTTTTAAACTATATATATATTTAAATTAAATTTAAAATATGAAAATTTGCCGACAATTTCTGTAGGCGACCCCTTTTCAAAACACACAACCTAAAAATATGCCGACAAGATTGAACAACAAGTTATAGCTGAAGTTATGAAGTTAATAGACGCTAAATTTGTCCGTGAAGAACAATACCCTACTTGGTTAGCCAACGTGGTACCAGTTAGAAAGAAGAATGGTCAGATCAGAATCTGCGTTGATTTCAGAGATTTAAATAAAGCATGTCCAAAGGATGAATTTCCACTACCAATCCTGAAGCCGATGATCGACGTTGCTTCAACACATGAAATATTTTCATTCATGGATGGATCATCGAGATACAACCAGATAAAGATGGCACCAGAAGACGAAAAGCTTACGGCATTCAGAACGCCGATCGGAGTGCATTGCTACACAGTAATGCCATTCGGACTAAAGAACGCAGGAGCAACATACCAGAGAGCGATGACGAAGATTTTTGATGATCTCATTCACAACCAAGTTGAGTGCTACGTGGATGATGTGGTCATCAAAAGTAAACTGAAAGAAGATCACCTGTATGATTTGAGAATTGTTTTCGAGCGACTAAGACGATACAACCTTAAGATGAATCCCTTAGAATGTACCTTCGGCGTCACCTCCAGGAAATTCTTAGAATTTGTTGTCCGACATCGCGGGATTGAAATTGATCCTGAGAAGATTAAAGCTATCTTAGGAATGCCACCTCCTAAAACCTTGAAACAACTACGATCCTTTCAAGGAAAGTTGGCATATCTTCAACGCTTTATATCGAATTTGTCAGGAAGGTGTCAGCCTTTTTCTGCTTTCGTTAAGAAGGATGCCAAGTTTACTTGGGACTCCAAATGTCAACATGCCTTCGATGACATCGAACAATACTTAATGACACCTCCTGTCTTAGCAGCCCCAGTCTCAGGTAGACCGTTGATACTTTATACCGCGACTTTAGACGACTCCCTTGGATCCTTGCTAGCCCAGATCAATGATGAGGGAAAAGAAAATGCTCTCTACTACTTAAACAGTCGTCTAATTCCGACGGAAGTAAAGTATCCTCCTATTGAGAAGCACTGCTTGGCCCTGATCTTCGCCGCACAGAAGCTCAGGCATTACATGCTTTCTCATAAGGTCAACCTTATTTCGAGAGTTAATCCGTTGCAATACTTGATGACCCGACCGACGCTTTCTGGCAGACTTGCCAGGTGGTCAATGATACTATTGCAATTTGACAAGTCCTAGCAGACTTCCTTGCAGCACACCCTTTACCGGCAGATTCGCCTCTCGACGACGATTTTGCCTGACGAGCAAATAATGAGGCTAGAAGAACCTGATGATCAACGTTGGGAACTATACTTCGACGGTGCGTCCTCAGCACAGAAGAACAAAGAATTGCAAACGATAGTGCCTGGTAAGGCAGGAATCAGACTAATCTTTATAACACCGGAGCAGAGGATGTTAAGATACTCCTACCACTTAATAGAACCGTGTACAAACAACGAGGCAGAATATGAAGCCCTTATAACCGGATTAGAATTAACTATTCAGATGGGAATAACGGACATCAACATCTACGGAGATTCTCAGTTGATCATTCAACAGGTCGTCGGACAGTACAGAATTTTAAAGCCAAGACTCGAGCAGTACTTTCAGTATGCCATGCAGTTATTGGAAAAAATTCCGAACGTAACAATCTACAAGATTCCCAGAAAAGAAAACGCTCTCGCCGATGCGCTAGCCCGCCTTGCAAAGGAATTTGCCTGCTTGCAGGATGAGTCAGTTGAAGTGTCAGTTTAAGGACGACAGGTCCTATCACAGCTCGACATGGATACAATACATAGATCAGAAAAAGCAGAAGAAACAATTGTAGCAGTGACATAAAATACAGAAGATTGGCGGCAGCCATTAATTGACTATTTGCAGACAGGAAACCTACCGGACGATAAGTCATTAGCCCATTAAATCAAGAAAAGAACTCTGTCTTGCACATTAATAAACAATACATTATACAGAAGGTCTTTTGATCAGATGTGGCTAAGCTGCCTGAGCGGGTCCGAGGCTTGTGAAATCGTTAAAGAAGTGCATTCAGGACTTTGTGGCGCTCATCAGTCGGGTCCGAAAATGAAAATGAAGATTAAAAGACTAGGGTACTACTGACCCTCAATGATGACCGACTGTATGAATGTTGCCAAAAGTTGTCACCAGTGCCAGTGCACGGAGTGGTTCTACACCAACCTCCAAATGTGCTACATCCGACAATCGCGTCGTGGCCGTTTGAGTGTTGGGGCACAGATATAGTGGGTCCGATAGAACTGCCATCTTCAAGAGGACATCGCTTCATCTTTGCAGCTACAGACTACTTTTCTAAGTGGGCAGAAGCTATACCACTCAGAGAAGTGAAGGCACACCATGTGCTACAGTTTTTCAAGAACCAAGTTGTCTACCGTTTTGGGGTACCACGCAGGATCATTTCAGATAATGGATCTGTACTCAAAATGACAAAGATCAACAATTTTGTCAGAAGACACGGGAACAATTGGCGATACACAACGATCTACTACCCAAGAGCAAACGGCTTGGCCGAGGCTTTTAATAAAACTCTCGTTCAAATTTTAAAGAAAACTTTGGACGACAACAAGAGAAATTGGCACGAGAAGTTGTTAGAAGCCTTATGGGCCTACAGGATGACTTTTAGGACTCCTACTTAGTCTACGCCTTACGCTTTAGTGTACCGGTCCGAGGCCGTCTTGCCCCTGGAAGTTCAGCTTCCGTCACTCCAAATTGCAATTGCAGAAAAGATCACCACAGAAGAAAATGTCAGACTACGATTGGAAGAATTGGAAAGCTTGGAAGGGAAAAGACTTTCCGCACAGCAGAATTTGGAACTGTATCAAGCCAAGATGATCCAGGCCCATGATAAATTGGTCCGCCCAAGAACTTTCAAAGTCGGTGACTTAGTTCTTGTTCTCAGAAGACCTATTCTTGCACATCGCAAGATAGGTGGTAAGTTTGAACCAACATGGGAAGGGCCGTTCGTGGTTGAGACAGTCTACTCAGGAGGTTCCTACCAACTGGTGAACTGCAGTGGAGAATGACCCATGCTTCCAATCAATGGACGGTATTTAAAGAAGTATTACGCAACTTGATGTTTTGAAGGATGAATCCTCATTCCTAGAAGCACGAGCACAATAATTACTTATGACTGGGTCCGAATCCAAAACAAAATAAAATGAATGATAAAAAAATCTCATCAACGAAAATGTTAAAAAGAAAACATGGGAAATCATAATAATAAAATGTCAATTTTTCCTTTTAAATCCATTCATTCCTGATATTTTCTCATATCTTCCTACTTCCTTTAAATTTAAAAGAAGTGAATAAGAATTTTTAAGTGTTTTTCTTATTGTTCTTGTTCTTAGTACAACACCTAATCCTTTCCTTATTTTTTTTTCGCAGGAAAATGTCGAACGGGCGGTTGGTTCTAAACTTTAGAAATGGCGTGAGTCTAGCACTTGATGAAAAGAGGATGAGGGATGGAGCAGTGATAAAGATTGACTCAGACTTCACACCAGCCGGCTTACAATACGAAGAAAATGATTGGATCCCAGTTGATCGAGAGGAACTTCACAGCCAGATAGTGATGAAAATAGGTGGCTCGAGCCACCAATCCGGAAACAAGAAAAGGAAAGCAAACGCCGCGCATGCAACCGGAGAGGATAAAAAAGTTAAGTCCATGGTTGCCACAACAGAGGGTAGGCTTGTCAGCACCGCGCCCGCAGAAATTCAAGGGTTAAGGAGAGCTACTCTCACTGCTACCCAGCGAAGAAATAAAATTCGTCGCATTCGCAAAATGCTGACCAAGTTAGCAGAAGATCAACATGAACAGACGATGGATACTGTTAGCACAAATACTCCAAGGAGACCGGTTTGTCAGGAACCAGAAAGAAGAAAGTCAATTCCAAGAAGGTCGGAACAGATAAAAGAAATACCGAGAAAAGCAGAAATAGAGTCGGTACCTCGACGCCGAGCATATGTATCGGATTCGAAGAGTCTTTTTGTGAGAGCAACTCCGGAGGATGTCCCTATGGAGATTATCCCCGAGGAGCCGAGACATGCAGAAGAATGTGCTGGGGTTGAGCCATACATCCCGCAGTATGTTACTAGACACCGAGGACTTCAGATAATCCCGGAATACGAGCAGGAGAAAATGCAGCTAGTCG